>CM052660.1:5058334-5115379 GCA_028533165.1 Leontopithecus rosalia
TAGTATAGTTTGAAGTCCGGTAGTGTGATGCCTCCCGCTGTGTTCTTTTTGCTTAGGATTGACTTGGCTATGCGGGCTCTCTTTTGGTTCCATATGAAGTTCAAGGTGGTTTTTTCCAGTTCTGTGAAGAAAGTCAATGGTAGCTTGATGGGGATAGCATTGATTCTGTAAATTACTTTGGGCAGTATAGCCATTTTCAAAGAGTATCCTTTTATTTGAAATTCAATGACAACGAGGAGGATGGAAAGAGGAGAGAAAATGCTTTGTGGCAGAGCCATGACAGACATACTTTTCTTCTGGTAAAAAGAGTCTTTTGTGAGACTTGACACCATCTCTGGGGTGCAGGAAGGCCCCTTCATTTACCAGGACTATGCTTTCTCTATTCTCTTAGCCCCCCACATGTTTATGTGTCTCCTTTCTGCTGTACCCCAGGTCTGGCAGAGTCAGGCAAACAAAGGCAAAGGACATGATCCCTGCACTCAGGCATCCCCCAGCTCCACACGGTGAAGTTTTCAATAAAGACAGAACTTGGTATCAACATAGCACAAGTACAGTTTGATCTCTCATTTGTAGTGAGAAACCAAGTAAAACACAGTTCAGCAAGCATAAAAGATGGTAAATCTCCTAAACTCTATTCATTCAGACCGGAAACAGACCTAAATTAAGCAGTGATACTCCCTCCCTTCCTTCCTCCCTCCTTTCCTTTCTTCCTTCCTTCCTTCCTTCCTTCCTTCCTTCCTTCCTTCCTTCCTTCCTTCCTTCCTCCCTCCCTCCCTCCCTCCCTCCCTCCCTCCCTCTCTTCCTTCCTTCCTTCCTTCTTTCTTTGACAGAGTCTCAGTCTGTCACCAGGCTGGAGTACAGTGGTGCAACCTCAGCTCACTGTAATCTCTGAGTCTCAGGTTCAAGCGATTCTCCTGCCTCAGCCTCCCGAGTAGCTGACACTACAGGTGCGCACCACCACGTCCAGCTATTTTTTGTATTTTTAGTAGAGCGGGGTTTCACCATGTTGGCCAGGCTGGTCTCGATCTATTGACCTTGCGATCCACCTGCCCCGGCCTCCCAAAGTGCTGGGATTACAGGCATGAGCCACCGTGCCCGGCCTTAAGTAATGTTTTTCAACATTAAGGTCAACATTAAGTACCTAAGAGGCACCCAGAAGTTGATTAGGTATACAATTCCTGTGCTTAGACTAAAATTTCTCTGAGAAAATCTGCCTCTTCACTGTTCTGTGAAATCTCTAGGGACCCTGAGGTTGCCAATGCCAATTGAGGTCAGAACTTCAGGTGAAAGTGGATGCACCAGGTTGGTCTTGGGAGACCCACAATGGTGTCAGTCATGCCTCAAGACCTTCAGTGGGAATGGGTTGTCAGCCACCTGCAAACAACGCAGTACTATAGGGGTTGCACAGTGTCCCCCAAATTCATGACCATCTGGAACCTCAGAATGTGACCTTATTTGGAAAGAGGGTCATTGCAGATGTGATTAGTTAAGATGAGGTCCTCGTGGATTAGGGTGGACTATAAATCCAATGGCTGGTGTTTTTATAAGAGGAGGTGACACACACACACATATACAGAGAGGAAGGCTACGTGAAGACAGAGGTGGAGGCCGGAGAGAGGCAGCCACCAGCCAGGGAATGCCAGGGACTGCGGGAGCCAATGGAGGCTGGAGGAGAGAAGGGAGGATCTCTCCCAGAGCCTTCAAAGGGAGTAGCGCCCTCCTTAGGCCTTGGCTTCAGACTTGCAGCCTCTGGAGCTGTGGGACTACCCATCTCTATTGCTTAAAGCCAGCACGTTTCTGGTCATTTCTTTCTTTCTTTCTTTTTTAATTTCTGGTGATTTCTTACAGCAGCCATAGGAAACTCAAACAGGCCAATCTATGAAAAACATGAAGAGGCTTCTCAAATGCTGCTTCTAGTTCCGTGTCTGTCCACCTTCCCCTTCGTTGGCCATGGATCCTTCCAGGTCCTTCTCGACCCTCCTTCCCCTCATCGCTCACATCCACTCCTCACCAAGCTCTGACACATTCCTCTCTCAGCCCGGCTTCACTCCTTTCCTTTCTTTCTCTTCAGCCTGAAGCTCAAGGCCTCCCTCACCTCTCCGGGTGGTTGAACAGAGTAAGGGAGACGGAATGGGGAGCAACGCCCAGGGCGACTCCAGGAGCACACTGAGGGGTCAGGAGTAGCTGCCCAGCTGCGGCTTACGGCCGGCCTACCCAGTGTCCTCCATCTGCCCACACCACATCACCAGACTGAGGGTCCCTGGGCACCCCCCATCTGTCACCTGCTCAGGGACACCCAGAGGTGCCCAGCAGCAGTTGCCACACTCTGCTATTGTCTTAGCACCTTCACAAGCCTGATCATTTCACTCACCCATTTTTTTTAAACATCAAATACGTTATGTTAAAACTCGTTGTCATCAGTATAAATAGGAGGCTGAGTATCACCATGAAGAAAGGGAAGACAGGCCACGAGTTTCCTGGCTGGCCTGTGGGAGGCTCTTGGGCTACAGCCTGCTGTCTCTTTGTTAGAAAGGTAGATGAGCAAGGGTTCGATGGATGTTAAGGCCACATCAGCCCCACTCTGAGCCTTTCTCTCTGGGTATAAGCAAGGTTGGAAGAGAACGAAGAGAGAAAGGAGTCTCTCCCTTCATGGTGCAGTGTTTTTCGCTGCTATGCTCAGTCGCTCTCTAGAATCATCTCAGGACTTTTGTGCATCAGAAAACACTGTCAGTAGAGTGAAAAGATGACCTACAGAATGGGAAAACGTATTTTCAAATTATGTATCTGATAAAGATGTAGTAACCACAATACATAAATTACTCCTACAACTCAACAACAAAAAGACAACCCCAAGAAGCAGGCAAAGGACTCAAATAGACAGTTCTCCAAAGAAGACAACAAAGAGCCAGAAAGCAGATGGAAAGATGCGCACCGTCACTATTCATTAAAAAGATGCAAACCAAAACCGTAACGTCATACCACTTCACACCTCTTAGGATGGCTATGCTTTAGAAAAAAGCAAACGGAAAATCATGCTGACACAGATGTAGAAGAGTTAGAACCCCCAGGCTGGGCGCGGTGGCTCACGCCTGGAATCCCAGCACTTTGGGAGGCTGAGCTGGGTGGATCACTCGGTCAGGATGGTCATTGAGACCATCCTGGCCAACATGGTGAAACCCTGTCTCTACTAAAAATCGAAAAATTAGCTGGATGTGGTGGCGCACACCCGTAATCCCAGCTACACAGGAGGCTGAGGCAGGATAATCGCTTGAACCTGGTAGGCGAAGATTGCAGTGAGCTAAGATTTTGCCACTGCACTCCAGCCTGTGCAACAGAGTGAAACTGTCTCAAAAAAAAACAAAAGAATCCCCAGACATTGCTGGTAAGAATTAAAATGGTGCAGCCACTATGGAAAGATTAAGTGTTTCCTCAAAATGTAACCGTAGAATGATGTTTAAATGCCACTCCTAGGTATATATATGCAAAGGAACTGAAAATGTGTTCAAAGATAAACTTATACATGAGTATTTGTAATAGCACATAATTCATCACAGCCAAAAGGCAGAAACCAACTCCAGTTCATCCACTAATGAATGAGCAAACCAAATGTAGTAACTCAATGGGATAGGATTCAGCCTAAAAGGGAATGAAATATTGATACATGCTACAGAACAGGTGGACTTTAAAAAGATTGCTTTGTGAAAGAAACCGGACACAAAAGGTCCCATATCGTATGGTTGCGGAAAATACCCAGAATATGTAAATCAACACAGATGGAAAGCTGATTGGTAGTTGCCAGCATGAGAGAAGGGGGAAATGGAGACGGATTGCTTAGTGGGTACAGGTTTCATTGTGGATGATGAAAATGCACTGCATCGAGGCAGAGGTGATGGCTGGTCAACACTGAGTGCACACAATGCTCTGGGCTGCACACTTCGTAATGGCGAATTTTACATTAGGCGAATTTTACCTCAATAAAGACAAATTACCCCAGGACCAACACGTGCTGCGCTTTGGGAGGAAGGGCGCCCTCCTCAGCCTGGCATCCGAGATCCCCAAGGAGAATGAAACACGACAAGATGATCATAAGTGTAACATCATCATTATTAACAGGTAACATTTGTTGCAGGCAGCGCACTCTGCCCTTTTGTAAGTGCTTTACATCACTCACCCATTTCAAACCCACAACAATAAGATGTTAGGGCCATTTTTATCCCCATTTTACAGAAAAGGAAACTGAGTCACCCAATGATGTGTAAATTGTCCCACAGCTAAGTAGATGAGACAGCTTCCTCTCTGTGGTCCTGGCAGATGCTCTGGGGTAGGAGCAGGTGGGATGTTGACAATGGGGTGAAATAAATGGGAGCATCCCAAGGGGCATCTACGGAGCCCCTGCAAAGGCTTCCAATCTCTAAACTCCGTCCCTTTCTGTATTAATCATTTCTCTTGATTAAACACTAGTCCCACAGTCTGTGGGTCCCATTGTGCTAAATTACATGGTGAGCATGTATTGCAAATTACACTCATTATTAGAAGTCACATGGCAACATTTATACTAATTAAGTTGGGGCTCATTTCTTTAGTTCTAATTTTAAAACACTGGCGGAACTCCAGAGCCTCATGTCCGCACGTGAACTGCCACAAATGCATGGTTCAAAATGTCCTCTGAATTTTCTAGCGATTCAGGATAATTTCACACTTAAAAACTGCTCGTAGATATTATCATGCTGCTTTCTTCTTCTTCTTTTTTTGTGAAACATTGTTACTAAGATATAACAGAGTATAGTTTTAAAGCAAGAGTTATACAGCATGCTTTTAGAATCTGCAGTGCTAACAGTTTTAACGTATTGGAAACACTTTTTAATGTCTCTTTTCCCAAAGTACAGCTGACTGAAATTTTTTTCCCCAACAAAATAAAAAAATGATAACCACCCAGTGTGATTAGGAGAACACAAAGAAGGAAATAGCCACAACAACAGCAGCCTTGCGCTGCGGGGCCCCCTCATGTGCAGGCCGTGAGCAGAGTGGTTTACAAGAAGCATCTCAGCTACGTCTCTCATCACCAATGAGGAAGGTACTATCTTTCAGCAGTCAAGTCACCTCCCAAGATCGCGTAGGAACAAAGTGACAAGCCAGGATCTGAACCCAGGGTCTGAGCCACTGCCCACTCTGCTCTTCAACACTGTGAACGGTCTATCTGTGCATGCACGTCTGCAGAGGCACAAAACCCAGCATCCATAAGACATATGACTCCCAGGCCAAGCACAGTGGCTCATGCCTGTAATCCCAGCACCTTGGGAGGCCAAGGCAGGAGGATCACTTGAGCCACGAGTTCAAGAGTAGCCTGGGTGACAACATGAGACTATCTTTACAAAAAATAAAAATAATTCGTCTAATATGGAGGTGCATGCCTGTGGTCCTAGCTACTTGAGAGGCTGAGGTGGGAGGATTGCCTAGGCCCAGGCTCAAGCCCTGGCTGCGTACCAGCCAGGGTGACATAGCAAGACCCTGCCTAAAAAAAAAAAAAAAAAGAAAAAAGACATATGACTCTCAAACACTGCAAAGCCAATAGACATTGTGTCATTCATCAGATCATTTTCAGCCATTCAGACATGACTGCCTGGGTGTGCACCATGTGCCACGCAGGGCTCCGGCAGCCGGGAGCAGGCCCTGGCCCTCCCTGTATCCATCCTTCTGGTATCACTGACTTTTCCTGCCAACCTACGCACTGTTGCATTTTCCTTCCTTGGCACCTGTGCCGACTGGTAGGGCCCCTGGAATTAGAGGGTGTACCCCACTATTGACTTCCTCCTGAACAGTACTGCCTTACTTGCCCCCTCTAGGTAGCTCCCCTGCAAGTGACCACCGTGATACAAACTCCCTGGAAATATTTTGTCCTCACACATTTCCTCCTGATAGCCTGGTTCCCCCTCGAGGTCACAGCAGAAATAAACAGGCAGGAGCAGTCCAGGGTTAGCTGAACACGCAGATGCTCATGCTGACAGCTTAGCTCTTCCCTCCACAGATGCGTCGGCTCTGGCTATCAAAGGGGGCCATTGCTGAGACAGTGGCTGCCCCAGGGCTCCCCACGACTGGGTCTCACAGTCCTGCATCAGCACAGCCTGGATTTGTGCTCCTGAGGCAGTGGCTGTGCCCTACCTAGTGTAAGCAGAGCCAGCCACAGAACAGCCCTACAGCCTGCAAAGATCAGGCAAGAGGGAACACTGCCATCTCCCCTGCTGCTGCCAAGGGGTCATGGTGTTTATGAGGAGGGATGGGAGAGAAGAGAAGCCAGGTGAGCCCACAGCCTTGTCAACCCATAGAGCCCTGGTGATGTTTCCAGAGTCCCTTATTCTAGATGGACAGCGTGCTGTCTTATGTGTGCCCAGCTAACATGTGGCTGGTTTTCACAGCACCCTGTGTTCCTAACACTAAGAACTTTCCCATGCGTTATCTCCCAGAACATGTCATCAACCCCGTGGGAGATCCCTAGGTCAGAAAAGGGAGGGCATAGTCCTTAATTTGCCTCTATGAGGAGTTTCCTTCAGGGACAGGGACCCTGAGCAGCTGCCAGCCCCTGCCTGTGCACTGGGATGGGGATCTGCCTGGGGTTTTGAAGTAGGAGGCAACTCCTGGGGACTGGGCGGGCCACCGACCCACACAGGAGCACTGAACAGCCCTGAAGAAGCAATTCGGGAGTGGAAGGATTGAAATCGCCATCAAAATGGGTGTCTGACAAAATGTCCAGAATTCCCCAGGGCATGGCTGGGATAAAATACTCTACAAAGAAAGTTCTGGTACTCTAGCCATGCCCACACTTAACTTACTATCAGCCTTTCTCCAACACACTGACACCAAGGGCTCAGTGTGAAAGTAAATCCGAAGCTGAAGACTTCCTAAGAACTTCCCACTTCTATAAATGCATTCCTTACCCGGTTTCTGTGTGATGTCCCATAGATAGTATACACACACACACACACAAACACACACAAACACACACACACACACACAGAGTCAGATCTTCCTGCACACAGAGTAACTGGGATGGAACATAAGTTGATCAGAAGGTAAGGGAAGCCCTTTCACATTATAGGTAAAACATGATGAGTTGTTTCAGCCCAGCTCCTCTAATATGAAATAGTCAAATACTCTCTCTTAGTGTGAACAAAATACAGAAAATGTTTAAAGTGAGCTGTTGCCACTCACAAGGATACATGCAGAGATCTGGAGGCATAGAGACTTTCCTACTATCCATGACTCTGAACGAAGAGGGCATGGCCTGGAGTGGCCGCTTCCTGTCAGTGGGCATGGTCACCTACTGAGACCTGAGGTGTCTAAACACTGCTGAGCATTTCTGAGCAGTTGCCCAGGTGAGTGAGGCTTGGTGGAATTCTTAAGGTGCTGGGAACGATGCTTCCTCGGAGCACGGTGCAAGAGCCTGTAGAGCCTCCTTCACTTTGGAGGAAAAAAGCCGAGGTTCGGGGATAAACCGATTTAAATGAAGCATTGCATAGAATGAAATCTAATACTTGTTCTCAGCAGGAAGCCTGTTCTCATCTTAAGAATAAAAACCAATTCATAGGTGAGCTATAACATATCCGAGCTTGCCCACATGGGAGCATTAGCAATTTAAAAACAATTTGAGCATTTATCAAATATAGAGTCTCTTTGAGAACTCAGGCTATTCATTCAATAGGATACGGTCTTAAACTATAAGCAGCATCCTTCTAAAAAGAGAGAGAGAGAGAGAAAAGAAACGCAGCTAGAGAAAATCTCCAATTTTGTGTTGTGACATTTCAAATCATTGGTTAGTCAGCTTCCATAGAAAATATTTCCCAAAATGCTGCTAACATTTTCATGTTAGTTGAAGGGTGCGGGTCCAGAATTCTAAGGCTGTTCTGTTTCTTTAAAGAAAATTTAGCTCTTTTGTTTTAGGTGTGAGATTACTTATACTTTAAGTATCAATTTAATGAAGTAGAAGACATAAAATGCAGAGAAAATCATTTGAACCAAACTGTTACCTCACCAACTAATAGATGTTACATTTTATAAGCAGGACAGAAGGGAAGCTCAAGCACAGACTTGACAATGAATAGAGCCGCTGGGATGTTCCGAAATTATCAACCAGTAGCAACATTTAATATTAAATTAAAGACTCCTGGAAAACGCATTTTTCTCCTCACAATCTAAACGAGCAACGGAAGGAACATTTTGGGAATCTGTTTCTGCGTCTGCACCGTGCATCCATGGATACTTACAGAGCACCTCTTTCTCAGTAGCCCCTAGATGATCAGCTCGTTCAGACCCATGTCCACAGCACTGGAGTCTCCTTGGCTGATAATCTGAACACTTCCAAGCAGGCTACTGATGCGAAAGGCAATACGTTATTTACTGGGTATTCCCTTTGTAATTTTCCTTCTGAGGCTCGTGGCTGCCGGCACGCATACTATGTCATCAGAAACCAGAGCAAAGATCCAGCAGGGAGAAATTTACAGGAGAGACCACTCATCTCGAGTTGAAATAAATGCTTAAAAATAAATGTGTAATTCACAGCAGCAGAGTGATTTTTTTAAAGTTCATAATCAGTCAGTAAGAAAGGTGGCATCAAATCCAGCCTAGCTGCTGAGAGCGGTGCAATTGGCTTGCTCCATGGCGCAGTCAGCAGTCCCAGCTGGGCAAGCAGAGTGCTTCTGTGCGCTGAGCTCAGAGGGGAACAGAAGGCGAGAGCACCCTGCTCCCAGGACGACTGGGATTCACAGCCCACAGGGAGGAGGAAAGGACAATAAGCAGCCTCGATCATGATTCCCCCCCACCGTGGTTCATATTTAGTTTTAAAATAAACGTTATCGCTGATGAGATACTTTCTAAGGTACCTTGCAAAGCAAAATGAAACTGAACTACAACATGAAATGAAGAAAACATGAAAGAGCTCTTGAGCACCTGTATGGTTAGCGCCTTTCTACAAATGCAGTCTAGGGTTTTTCTTTTTAATTGTAGTAAGAACATTTAACATGAGATTTACCCTTTTAACAAAAAAGTGTACAACGCAGTCTTGGTGAGTGTGGGTATGAGGCTGCACAGCAGAGCTCTTGGACTTGTTTGTCTCTTGTAACTGAAACTTTATACCCGTTGCACAGCAAATTCCCATTTCCCCCTCTCTCAGCTTAATGCTATTTGAAGCAAGATGCTGCTTTGAAGAGACATCTTCTCATATCAAAGATCTCTTTGCCCCCTTCTACAGCACTTCCTGAACAAAAAGGAAAATGTACCCTCAAGTTTTACGCTGTTCCATTATCTAAAAAACGAATGCTCCTGCAGCTGCCCCAAAAAAGGGGGAATTTTTTTTCACGTAATTTCTTTATTTCACATTCTATGGGTTGACCAGTCTCCCTGGAATATGGCAACTTCATGAAGAAGTGCCCTTTGCAGTGGTGTGGTCATGAGTGCAGGTCCTATAAATGTGCACCAGTAGCTCCAACACATCTGAAGTCTTTCAGAAGGAACAGGGATGTAAAAGCACTCGCACAGTGAGTCATGTTGGGAGGATGGTTTGCTGCCATGTCTTTTCCTTTAAAAGATGATTACAGTTCCTATGTGCAGCCCCAGGCACTCACTTTCACTTGTCCCAAGAATCTGATGTGAAGTAGTGTTTACAGCACACTTTCTCTGCGCCAAGGACTGTGCTAGGCATTTATAGATTCCATTTCATTCAACTCACTATTATTTCTGCCTCCATAGAGAAAAAAATCCAGACAGAAATGGAAAGCCTTTAAAAGATGGAAGCACAGATCGACAGCATTTCCAGAGATGCGTTCCGTGTGGCAAACACAGTGCAGAGGCTTTTAGCAGGACAGGAATAGCAGCCTGGGTGGAATGCCCTTGCTGCTGCAGCCTCAGCTTCCCAGATCGCTGCTTTCCTTTCCTCAGTGACTTCGATGATCACATTAGTTGTTTGCAAATCCATTTATTTTCTGAAAACTCCCCTTCTCGTTCATTTTCTGTTGATAAGGAATTTCTGAAACAATCATTGAAAACCATCTCTACTGCAGACAGCCAGTGCTACTGACTGCAACAGGATTTGAGATCTCTTTTATTCCCAGAGGGGGCCATTACTTCCACCGGTTGCCATGGTGATGTTGCAGTATTGCTGCTGTGTGTTCGGCTGCTTCCCACTGCAGTCACACCAGACGCTTAAATCAAATCGTTTGTTTTGCATGGTACTGGCTAAATAAAACTTAGCTAATCGAACTCTCAGCTTCATCTCACAGCGCTGACGAATGGGGTTAGATGGAAGTGTCCGTGTGTGCCAGTGTAAATGTGACGGAAGCAGAGAGATTTAAAAACAGAAAGATCATCTTAAAATACATTAATTTATACCCCTTCATTAAGTAATTTAGGGGCAGAATTCTTATTATCAATAACTTGAGAAATGGTTTTGAAAAAGTAGAAGTAATATGCCTAGAAATGGGAAACTATATATTTTTTGTCGTTAGTTCACATTCATTTGAATTTTTGCCATATTCATTTCTGGATATGCTTGTTCTCCCATTTGTGTATCTCCTTTCTTGGCTCTTATTTGTAACTAGTATACATAGCCGCAAATAAATATACATGCACTTATATTAATTCCTAAGGTCTCTGTGAACTCTGGCTTTAAAATATACATGAATGTTAGTGATTCTGCTTTTCAGTCTTCAGTGCCCTGGTTTCCTGAAGGATGTGCTATTCCAGTGCTGAACTGAACTTGAACTCCAAGATGCTGGTCCTCTGAGGCTGCAGCTCCTGAGTCCAGGTCATGTGGGGATGTTGATGCCTCACAGCTAGCAGCAGCAGACGGACTTGGAGATTATCTTGGACATGGAGTCGCCTTTGGAGCATCTGGATACTCCATAACTTTTCCTTGTGGGCAAACTCAAAGTGTACCTGGGTTTCCAGGGCCAGTGGTCAGCTGTCGTCTGCTCTCATTGCAAATGCTCTTAAGAGCTAGCTTCGATTCCCAGAAATAGTGTTGATCAAAAGGGGAGAAATAACTAGATTGTACTTCAGAGGCTGTGGTTGGAAGAGACAGGTGATTAATGGAAGCCAAACTTCAAGGAAATGTGAAATCTAAGTTCGGCCAAATCCGTTCAGTTAACCTGGTTTTGACTGCTGCACTGTGTCCTTTTTTTCTATTTGTTTTTTTGCTTTGTGTGTTTTAATTTCTTCTCTTTTCTCTCTCTTTTCCTTCCTTCCTTCTCTCTTTCTCTTCTTCATTTCTCTCTCTCTCTCTCTCTTTCCTTTCACATGATACTGCAAGATTGGCCTGCTTTGAGGCTGAGAAGGTTTGTTGTTTCTGAATTAAAAAGAAAACTTTTTCCTCATAGGAAAGAATGTCGCGAGGGCCCCAAAACTCAGGCTGCCACAATGAACAGACATGCTTCTTACAACCCCCACTTCTGAAAGAAACGAGGGTTGCAACATTTACAGGAACTCCGGACAGCTGGGACAGGACGGCCCTGTTTCTGTGAGCTCTAAGCTGCGTGTGCCTGGATCCAGCCATTGGTGCACCTCTCAGCCTCCCCCTTCATTGGAAAGAAGAGTTTTCATGAGCTCAACTGCTGACATGAAACAAGGCTGGGGCAGAAGCTGAATGCCAGGAGGCATACCAGTGGATGGGAAGGGACTGGCATGGCTTCCAGCGAGGTGCCACCATCATAACAACTGGAGAAGCTGCAGGGGCATACATTCACAAGCGGAGTCTCAGGTTGGAGGTTTTACTGTAAGGAGTGAGCAATTCGAATCAACTTTAACAGGGCACATATACTGTACCATTCCGGAAAAATGGAGGCACCACTGCCTTCTTTCTCAGTCCACTTACTGCTGTGAAACATGTAACCACCCACATCCCAAACACTCTCGTAGGTGTTTATTTCTCTGGTGGAGAGAGTGATTTTGACGGGGCAGGTTTTGAGATCTTACTTACTATTGCCTGAATGGGCGCCTTTAGCCCTTTAAACTGCCTTTGGTAAAACCTTGGTAAAGTTACGTGTTGCCAAGCAACAGAAGCTTCCGACATTGTATGTCCTTCTTAGAGAAGCTCTCTCCCTTACAAATAATTAGACATCAGTCACTGCTCCATGTCCACACTGGGAATAACACAGGAGACTCAACATCATCCTGAAATGAAACGTGAATCCTGCTGATTCCTGGCAACAAGACGCCCAGGACATGGATTTTCCCTTAGAAACTAGGCTCTTTAAGACCAAGACTGGCATCTGAGACAGGAGCGGGTGGGCTACATGGCTTGCTGAACCCTCAAGGAAGCCCCCTCCATTTCACGCTAATGCACATTTTATAAATAGACGTCAAATCAATTTAGTTCAAGGTGGTCTGGAATAGTGTGTGTGTGTGTGTGTGTGTGTGTGCGCGTGTGTGTGTGTGCGTGTGCCCATGAGCTAGTGTAGAGTTGGTATAAACATGAACAGAATGCTAAATGAGGCAACAAAGAGTGATTCGTTTGTGGTCTGACAATTTTTCTCTGACACTCAGCAAATTCATCATAACTGCAAGCGATGCTTGCTTTTGCCATCTTGCTAACCCATCCGGAAGAATTAATCAAATGCTGCAGCATCATTGGAAAACAGGTTTTCATGTAAGCGTTTATGACAAGCTATTGCAGGATGCTGCTAATGAAATCACAGGAAGGCTTGGATACTATCCAATTCTAAAGTCAACCACCAGGGTCTGGACCATCAGCTGAGCCCAGGCTGGGTAATCTTGTGGGGCTGTTCTGGATCTGCAGATGCCTCCTTTAGTTTGCCTTGGCTTCTGGATAAGTTTAGCAAGAAGCAAAGCACACAACACTCTCCAGGGAAGCGGATGGAAGGAAACCAAGAAGACCAGGTATCATAAGCCACTTGACACTTGAGCCACCTCCCACTATGAGGAACCAGGTGAGTCGGTTTATCTCACAAGTGGACTTGGTGCCCTTCATAATTCCCTTATCCTCAGAACTCACGGGGAGACACACTTTGGGTTCTCCTCTCTGAGAACAAAGATGTGTGGATCTGTGAAGCCTGAGTGTGAATGTCGGGGCCTCCTGGCTCTCAGGAGTGGTGGGGGTTGAACCTCTCTTGCCAGCTGCTGCTCCTCTGCCCCGATGGAATAGGCCTCACCATGGGACTGGGCTGAGATCAGATTCAGTCTTTTTGGTGGGTGACACCCACAGGTTTATTGACCAGGAAGGCCTCACCTTAGAACGCATCTCCTAGTGACTGCTTCAAAACCATATCCCCTTTCAAGACATAGAAGTTCAAGACTAGTAGGTGGCTTGAATTGGCAGGCATATCCCTT
This sequence comes from Leontopithecus rosalia, assembly GCA_028533165.1. NCBI lineage: Eukaryota > Metazoa > Chordata > Mammalia > Primates > Cebidae > Leontopithecus > Leontopithecus rosalia. The sequence continues at coordinate 5,071,667 of CM052660.1, forward strand.
AGGAATCCTAGGGATGGGGAGTTGGGGAGAGAAATGCCATCAGAAACCCACAGTGAACTGAAATGGGCAGTCTTGGCCCAGTTTGAGGCCAGTGCGGAGCTGGAATGAGCTCTCCCCTGCATGCCAGCAGGGAGTCAGAGGACCAACAGCCCCTGCGACATCGGCCTGCATAGACACAAGAGAAAACAAAACAAATGGGCCACATCAGTGAAAGAAATCACTGAAGCGAGTCTGGTGTTGGACAGAGAAAAATCACTGAAAATTGACTGAGACACTTGGGGTGTTAGTTGAGTTCATTTATTTATTATATACAGCTTGCTCCTAAATGAATATAAAGTCATGTGAGGACTATTCATTCATGCACCTAAAATTCACTGGGTGCCTCTGTCATGCCAGCACTGTGCGGGGGGACAGAGGGAAAGGATTCCTGTCCTACGCTGCCTGTGTTCTTGTGGGCGAGAGAATGGGTAAATCCCACAGTTCCAAAGACTGGTAAGTGCTTTAATGACAACATAAAGTAAAATGGGGGTGCAGAAAATCACTTGGGGCTGAAAGTCGGATAGGTAGTATCAGATGCGGTGGGCAGGGAAGGCCTTTCCAGAAACTCCTGATGGAATCAGAGAAGCAGAGCTCTGGCTATGCTCCCCTGGAAAAGAAAGTCCTTTGCCAATCACCATGGGGTGGAGACTGCGGGGATCTGACCCTCACTTCTTATACTCAGGGTGGGCTTCAGGGGCATGAGAGCAGAGCCGTACTCAGGTCCACCCTCAGAAGAGAGTCCCTTGTGCTAGGGGCTGAATGCTCTGACATTAAGCATGCTCTGTAACTGGTACCTTCATTTGTCATGAGAATTTTGCTTTTGAACTTGTGTTTTGTAAGGGAAGTTTGGTGGGGCAATGAGATGCATACTGGGGAGTGGCCCCTCAACTCACACCTGGCCCACATTCTGCCCCACCCCTCTGGGTTCCTGACTGTCCACTTCCTGCCCCGACCAGCAATGGAGACTCCCCGCACTCCTCAACAGGGAGGATGGGGGCTGGATGGATGCAGTGATGGATCACTGGGTGGAAGGCAGTGAGAGTATCCTAGTGCCCGAGGGAATGTGACATTAAATAGAAGGCAAAAAATAAAACACACATAACACACTATGACAGGTCCAGAGAGAGAACACAAAGAAAGGAAAAAGCTTTTTTTCCTGCCTTTTGCACGAGTGACCCTGGGATTTACGTAGCCAGCCATGTTTGTGCTAAGTGCTGCTCCAGGCACTATGAAGAAGGCAGAGATAGAACTGTCTCCTCCCTTCTCCCCCATCCCCCACACCTGTCCATCCACTCATTCACACATCCATCCGCCAACGTAGGTTCCTGAGACCCGATGCACGCTGGCCAAGCCCTGGGGATCCTGGGACAATGAGCTCCCTCGGCCCCTCCAGGAGCTAAGACCCTGGCCCCCAACCCCGTCTGTGACAGTCAAGCATGACTTCCACATCAACTGCTCTCTGTCCTTCTGTGGTGACCCCACCAAGCGTTAGCTTCAAGTTATGTGTCACACGTCATATAAATTATGGATGGAGTAGAAAATGGGAGTTAGAGAAAACGTATTCTCTCCAGCTGCACTGACTGCTCTGGATTGTCAGGCCGTTCTCCAAATTTGACTTCTCATTTCTCAAGATTAGTAGGTCATTTCCTTTTAACCACATCCTCGGAGAAAAGTCTTTGCTGGGGATTTAAGACACTTAGAAAAGCAGCCCCCAGGTTGCTGGGACACCCCTGATCTAGTTCTCTGTCTTCCACAGACCTGGGTATGCAATTTCAGTGAGTCTCTTTCCTCAACCCTCTGCTCATTTTCAGTCAGGACCCTGGGTTCTGTGACCAGGGGCAATTTCGAACTTTTTCAGATATCCCAGGCACACTGTCGTATGTATGGCAGACACATTTTTAAAAAGGCACCACAGCCTCACTGACATAAAACTATTATTATTATTATTTTAGCTTTATGATGAATTTCAGAAAGGGGCCACGTGTTCTGGAGAAAACCGAAGGCTCCCACTTGCACCATCATTACAAATGCCTGGACACGTACTAGGCTTTCTGACCACATATTTGGCTTCTGAAGGGGTATTTGGATTTGCTGCATGGTGTTTAGTTTTCTGACTGAGGACTTGGATTCTAACCAAGTATTTGCGCTCCTGATGCTGTATTTGGATTTTATACCTGGTAGTTAGGTTTTTAGAGCAGGTGTCTGGCTTTCCGATGCAGGCACAATAGCAAAAGCAGAAGAGCAAAAGCAGAGGAGCGGTTCCAGACCTTGTAGTCTGGCCCTGAGGGTACCCGGGTGTTTCCTGAGTGCCCCCAGGCCCAGGAGCGCTGGCCAGCACCTGCCCTGCACAGAGTGCCTCCTCTCCAAGGAAGCTCAGCTTCAGGAAGCCCTGAACTGAGGCCTAGTAGTTGGGTTAAGAGCAGATCATCCCCAAAGAAAAGCGACCCACAGCCACCAACCCTTGTATTTTCAGTGTGCTATGAATTTTGTCCTAGAACTTTCCAGTTTTTTCTGAGGCCCCAACTTGGATGGTGAGAACCCTAGAGCCTTGTAGAGGTGGCTCCAGTGGGCAGCTAGGGAGATGGATGGCCTTAGAAGGGGGTGACCCGCTGACAGCCACATGGCTGCTTAGCACAGACACTCAGAACCTGAGCCACGCAGGCCTACCTCTGCTCCTTTCCTGGTCATGCCGTCTTCCCCACGACTGGCTCCTGAGTGCTCCAGCTGCCCCTCCAGCCTCCCTTTCTCACCTCTCTGATTTGCACCCCTCCTGCTGCCCCCTTGCTGGCTGTGTTTCCCATCCTCTAAGTTCTTGGGTTCTACTGGGTAAACTCTGATGCTGAGGTCCCTGCGGTGCTGGGCATGGGGATGAGCTTGGACGGCTCACCCGGTGGGCTCACTGATCTGTGCTCAGGCTGGGTGGGAGGGCCTCATTATAAAGATGGAGCAGCCTGCGCTTCAGAGTCATCCTAAAGGAGAAGTGTTGAGGCGCCCTGGGAGAAAGAACAATTTGGGAAGGGGTGGGGCCCAATATGGGAGCTAAATAGCTCTGGTGGCCACAAGCACCTCTGGTGCTATTTCAGTAGAGATTGTGGACCAGAAAAGATTGCCAGACCCCTGCTGAATGGACAGAGGCCGGTCGGAGTAATCAGAGAGGGCAGAGGGGATGCCTGGCAAACACTGTGGGGAGACGCAGGATATTACCGGGCTTTCCATTAGGAAACCTGCATGTGGCTTCCCAGACGGACAGGACTGGTACTACCCTCAGAAAACATTTCAAAAAATTGCCCAACTTTGGAAAATATTTTCATAGGAAGAAGTGTTTTTGAAAGCTGAATGGGACAGACTACTTTTCTAGAGAGCATTCCAGCCGTGACGACATCATCACTGCCATTTCTTAAGAGCCCAGGTCAGGTTAGATGCCTTCTCTTAAGTGATCTTACCATGTCTCCTTGTCTCAAGCACTGAGAACCACAGTACTAGGTTGGTATCTAAAAGAATTTTTTAAAGGAAACACGACTTAATTCTCAGCTCAGCAGGCGGAAAACATGCAGCCATGGGTAGTGAATCACTCATTAAAAATTAAGTCAATCCGCCCACAACGGGAAACAGCATAACAGAATGTCGGTGCTGGCTTCAGATGGGAAGGGAGCCAAAAACAGGTTTTGAAAACAGTGATGCCTTTGAATTTCGTCTTGCTCAGACAGTGTACCTTTGGGACTTCCAACTTCATCCCAGTGACATCCACTTTCCAGTGTGTCCTCTGTGGAGAACTCCCCTGAGGAGGAAGCAGAGTGCTAGTGGGGGTTTCCATGGTTTCTGACGAGGCGAAGCCGTTCGCCTTCCCAGTGAATCACTTCTGGTAACATAAACCATCACACGGCCCCCGGAACCGTTTGCCAGAATGGCCCTCAGAACAGTGGGAAAAATATCTTTGTTTTATTAGCTAACATTTCTGCTTGAGTCTTAAAATCAAAGCCCACGGATTCTCAGCTTTTCCTTCCTGAATATAAGCAACATTATAAAAAGGAAATGACCATATTTCAAATAAAAATTTTCCATGAATAAAGTGCTTTTTAAAAAAACGTTCTTGCTTCTTTTGGAGAGCAAAAGCAAATGAGCGAGGCAGAAGGAGCAAACCCCCCAGGCCAGTGCTGCCTTCTCATATGAACATGACAAAACATTCACCCCGCGACGAACAGACCTCACCCTGCAAGACAAGGAGACGTGTGCAGCTGGCCCCAGTCACGGCTGACACCTGTGGTAGGTACTTTATGGGGATTTCTGCTGCTAACTCCGAATCCAGACCAGCACCACCCAACAGCACAGAACTCGAGGTCTTGAAGACATCTTTAAACAATTCTCACCCAGCCTTTTACGTTTTAGACAGAGAAGATGTGACTCAGAGTGAATGAAGCGACAAGTCTAAGTCATTCACCTTTCTTTTCTTTCTTTTTCTTTGAGATGGAGTCTTGCTCTGTTGCCCAGGCTGGAGTGCGGTGGTGCAGTCTTGGCTCACTGCAACCTGTGCCTCCTGGGTCCAAGCAAATCTCCTGCCTCCGCCTCCTGAGTAGCTGGGATTACAGGCACATGCCAGCATGCTCAGCTAATTTTTGTATTTTTAGTGGAGATGGGGGTTTTGCCATGTTGGCCAGGCTGCTCTCGAACTCTTGACCTCAAGTGCTCCACCCACCTCAGCCTCCCAAAGTGCTGGGATTACAGGGGTCATTCGACTTTCTAGAACTAAAATCTTTTCTAATCACTTATTTTGCTAGGCTCTTGGGCAAAACCCACATTTACACTTAGTAGAGAAAGGACTCAAATATTGGCTCTCCAAAAAATATTTCCTGAAATTAGAACTAGAATCAACTACTTCGTTTTCAAGATCTTGCATAATTATGAACTTGCAAGAGATACCTGATAAACCCCTGATAAACCCTCAGTGAGAGAATGACAAATTATTGGCTGTGCTGAAAGGAAACCTGCCAAGTGTGTGAAGAGAGATTAGAAAGCTGGATTTGGCCTGCAGATAACCTGCACAAATAACTGGGAACCCTGGCCAAGATCAACTCAAGTGATCATAAAACTGTTCCAAAATATAATTATCCACCAGCAAACTGTTTGCAGAACGCACAGGATATGTTCTTATTTGTCAATGTTCTCTGTCACTTGCATAACTGTCAAATAATATTTTTCATAATGGAAACATTTTTCTTTTGGCAGGTCTGGACTTCACCTTTGGTGGTGGTAATGAGAGCTGACTGGTTTTTCCGTTGGAGAGGAGCACCGTTTTAGTTTGAGGGAGCACTTCGGGGGACTGGCGCTTCCTTTCCCACGGTCCTACAACTCACTTCTCCAGCCTGCCTGGGTCTCTGTTTTCCCCTCTTTAAGGTAGAGGTGACAAGGCATGCCTGGACTGCTGCCTCTGGGTGTTTAGGGGACCCAAGCGAGACAATGAATTTGAGCATGCTTTGTAAATAGGTGCTCTATATGTATGCATCATATCAGAAACGCAATTTCCGACTAAGCATAAGGCACATAAGTTATCTGGAAAAAGAGGAAACAGAGCAAATCCTGTTTTTCTGAATAATAATTTCCACAAACATGGTATTTCAACAAATTCATTTCTCAGCAACAACATGGTAGCATGATAGGTTTAAATATATAACATATATATTTAAAATATAATATGTATATATAGCTTTAGGAAGCTGTCTATATGTACGTATTATAGCACGTGAACTTGAAATCTGCACCATTTCTGATAGCAGATGAATCTTGGTAGAGTTGTTGGAACTCAGTTAAATAACATCAACGTATTTTTTTAAAGTTGTTAGAACTCAATCAGCCCTCATTATAAAATCAACACAAATCCAGTTTTTGTTTTTTGCTTATGCTCATTTCTATTCAAAACAAGGAAAAAAGCTACTCAGAAAATCTATTATATGACATGTTTTTGTTCAGTAGTTCCACAGAGATTCTTCCTTTCTTAACATTTTAAATAATTTTTACCAAACTCTGCATCATAATAAACAGTTTAAAAAAATGTGATTGTAGATTTGAGAGCAGAGGTGCAGGTTTGTCACATGCACCTCCTCCCTCCTCCCTTTCGGGGTTCCCCGTGTCTGTTGTTTCCATCTTTATGTCCGTGTATCCTAAGCAGTTTTAAAAAGTCACCACAGGCCTGGCTAGGTGTCTCACGCCTGTCATCCCAGCACTTTGGGAGTGTGAGGTGGGCGAATCACCTGAGGTCAGGAGTTCGAGACCAGCCTGGCCAATATGGCAAAACCCCATCTCTACTAAAAACACAAAAATTAGCTGGGCCTGGTGGCGGGTGCCTATAACTCCAGCCATTTGGGAGGCCAAGGCAGGAGAATCACTTGAACCCAGGAGGCAGAGGTTGCAGTGAGTTGAGACTGTGTGATTGAACTCCAGCCTGGGTGACAGAGACTCAGCCTCAAAACAAAAAAAAGTCATTGCAAATGGTCATTTTCGAGCCGAAGGTGATCTACTCTCCTGTCGCTCAATTCACAGGGGGCCGTCCCAAGGGATGGAGCTGCAGTTAAGGGTGAGTTCCTGTATCGGGTAGGACTGGTCCACTCATGGTCCTTGTGTTTGGCATTAGACCTCATCCTGATGCACTGCTTGGTCTGAGAAACCTCTCTGTAACTCACACGCCCAAAAGGGTCTATACATTTCCTGTCTTCTTTCTCTTAATATGCATGATGCCACCCCTAAGGCAGTTGGTATGCATCTGCAGCCGACAATATCACCTGTTTCTGCAACATGAACTGCACAGGCAGGAAACCCTTACACACAGGCCTCCGGAGTCTGAAGGCAAACTCCTTGAAGACAAGCTCATCGTCCTGCAGTCCAGGTCCCTCATGCTCCCTCTGTGTGTCACTTTTAATTAAAATGCCACTTCACAAATCTAATTGTTAAGAAAAACAAAGAGGGCAGTTTTGATTACAAAGATTGAAAATGTCCAGTTTACAATAGGTGGGATTTTCCCATGTCATGGCACCGGCCTATGGCCCCAGCAATTGTTAGGGACTGTATTTTTTTGGAGACGGTTTCACTCTTATTCCCAGGCTGGAGTGCAATGGCGTGATCTCGGCTCACTGCAACCTCCGCCTCAAGGGTTCAGGCAATGCTCCTGCATCAGCCTCCTGAGTAGCTGGGATTACAGGCACACGCCACCATGCCCAGCTAATTTTTTGTATCTTTAGTAGAGAGGGGGTTTCACCTTATTGACCAGGATGGTCTCAATCTGTTGACCTCGTGATCCACCCGCCTCCGCCTCCCAAAGTGCTGGGATTACAGGCTTGAGCCACCGCGCACGGCCAGGGACTGTTTTTCTAACAAGGTGAACCTCACCTTGGGTTCCTGGCTGTCCGACAACCCACCAGGCCCAAGCAGACAATCCCCCTGTGGCATCCCTAGGGCACTACAGACTGAAGCATGGCGACCTAGACATGGGTTCCTGACACATAGATCCCGGTTTTCAGGCACAGAGCTGGGTAAAGGCAACTAAGAGACTAGCCAAATTTTCACTTAATGACGCCTTCCTGATAATACTCTTTAGCCTGATTTGTAGATACTTTAGAAATGATACTGGAAGCAATCAGGAGACAAATCCAAAGCGACGAGAAAGGCCCCTCTGAGCTCCCCGTTACCTCTTGTCTTCCCGGGAAGACCCTGGGAAACCGTCCTGGCCGTGGAGGATCCATGTTTCCCTGCCAGCTGAGGAAGGACTTCTAGAAGAATTCCAACTCTGAACTGGGTCTGCTGTGAACACCCTGACATGAATTTATATAGGAAACCTGTGTTCCTATTTCCTCTGAGGGGAAACTGTGACTGAAGAACGCCCATGCTTTGATGAAGGATTACCTACTAGGCTCTTTTAGGAACCACTTCTTGAAAGAATGCGGAAACTTTCCCGGGGGGAGGGAGGAATGGAAATGGAAATAAATGAAGGATTCATCTGTTTGTCACGTCAGATCCAAAGGCATTCTTCCAAATTACTGTCAGCTTCTAATTCAGTCACTGGGAGAATAACTTGTCACTGCGGCTCGGGGAGAAACCTGTGGAATTCACTGGTGCCAATAAAAAACCCAAGTATGGGGCCGGGTGCGGTGGCTCACGCCTGTAATCCCAGCACTTTGGGAGGCCGAGGTGGGTGGATCACGAGGTCAAGAGATCGAGACCACCCTGGTCAACATGGTGAAACCCCGTCTCTACTAAAAATACACAAAATTAGCTGGGCGTGGTGGCGTGCGCCTGTAATCCCAGAACTTTGGGAGGCTAAGGCGGGTGGATCACGAGGTCAAGAGATCAAGACCATCCTGGTCAACATGGTGAAACCCCGTCTCTACTAAAAATACACAAAATTAACTGAGCATGGTGGCGCGTGCCTGTAATCCCAGCTACTCAGGAGGCTAAGGCAGGAGCATTGCCTGAACCCAGGAGGTGGAGGTTGCAGTGAGCCGAGATTGCGCCATTGCACTCCAGCCTGGGTACCAAGAGCGAAACTCCTTCTCAAAAACAAAAACAAAAACAAAAACAAAAAAAAACAACAACAAAAAAACCCCCAAGTATGGGATGAAGAAAGGAAACAGGAATCACACGTCTTAGAAAGTTGTAATTTTTTATGTGCTCTGCCCACCAACCAGGCTTCTCACTTCTTTCTAGGATACTGAAGGCTGGCCCAGGGCATGTAGCTTCTGCCCTGCTGGAACCATCACTCCAGTGGTCCAGCCAGAAGCGAGCTTGGAGTGGTCCCCCTGCCTGTCAGAACCCTGAACTTTATTTTAAAACCAACAGATTTTTTTTTCTGTTATGGTAGCTGTTCTAATCAACATCAAGAAACACAAATGAGTCAGAAGAGAAAAAAGTCATACTTCTTAAAAGTGCCAGAGGAGGAAACAGAGATTACTAAAGAAGAGCAAACAAGTGAGGGGAAGCCTAAGTACGTTCAAAATGGAAACTCACAGTTGCTGAATATTCACACTTTAATTTCATTTTTTTTTATTCCTTGGGTATTTCCATGAACCAAAGAGAAATAGTCAAGCTACAGTATCATTAAAGTATCATTTAATTTGACTTACTAGGAGATACCCTTAGGTATAACAATATAAGACCTGGAAGAGTCTGGAGAAAATATTTAAACCTTAATTATATGTCTTTTATAAATTCTTAATTCTGAAATTCCATTGCATTAAATACTATGCAACAGACCCATAGAGTTGCAAGCATTCTCCAGCTAAAGGGACTTTGGTCATATTGGATCACCGATATGAAATACAGTGTCAGTTTCACAAATCTATAGTTAAAGACAAAGAAAAAGGAAAGGAAAACATGGGAAGGAGTGACTCTACTCAAGAGACCCCTCCTAATTCAGTGTAACAGGAAAAAAGACACGACTCATTTTTTTGGAGGTCAATTTTTTTTTTTGAGACACAGTCTCGCTCTTTCGCACAGGCTAGAGTGCAGTGGTGAGATCTTGGCTCACAGCAACCTCTGCCTCCCAGGTTTAAGCAATTCTCCTGCCTCAGCCTCTCAAGTAGCTTGGATTACAGGTACCAGCCACCACACCTGGCTAATTTTTGTATTTTCAGTAGAAACAGGGTTTCACCATATTGGCTGGGCTGATCTTGAACTCCTGACCTCAGGTGATCCTCCCACCTTGGCCTCCCAAAGTGCTGGGAGGAGGCGTGAGCCACTGTGCCTGGCCTGGATGTCAAATATTAATATATTTTTTTAAGTGAAAACTTGGATTACTGCTAGTAAAGGGAACTCCTTTTGATCCCCACTATAGTACCAGTATATATGTTCGAATCCAGTTAAATGCCTTTTTTAAAGTTGAAAACAGTCGCCATGATTCTGTGATGATGATCATAATAAAAGCAGAAGTGATAACCAAAGCTAGCTTTATTTTTTTATTTTTATTTTTTTGAGACAGGGTCTCACTCTGTCACCCAGGCTGGAGTACAGGGTACAATCTCTGCTCACTGCAGCCTCCACCTCCCAGGCTCAAGCAATTCTCCTGCCTCAGCCTCCCAAGTAGCTGGGATTACAGGTGCACATCACGACTGCCCAGCTAATTTCTGTATTTTTAGAAGAGACGGTTTCACCATGTTGGCGAGGCTGGTCTTGAACTTCTGATCTCAAGTGACCCACCTGCCTCAACCTCCCAAAGTGCTGGGATTATAGGCGTGAGCCACTGTGCCCAGCCCATAGCTAGCTTTTATTAAATGCGTACCTTGAGTCATCACACTTAAATGTCACATCACATTCTAGGAAGTGATCGATAGATGAGAGAAAAGAAGGCTCATACAGGCTGATGTGTTCATCCAGCACATGTGGCTAGGCTCCTCTGCAGTCAGCTGGCCAGTGTGGGCAGTGGCTATGGCACCATCTCCAGCCTTAGGGGGCTCACCCGCCCTGACCAAGGTGGCTTATCTTTTTAGTTCTAACTGACTCAAAAGCATGTCTCTGAATCCCACAGGCAAGAAATAAGTTCTCTTCCATTAATAGATACCCTGAAGCTCTGCGCGAGTTTCAAATGCTTAGCAGAGAAAATGCAACGGGCCCATAGACCAGTCTGGTGTTCTACTTTGGCAGCTGTATTAGTCCGTTCTCATGATGCTGATAAAGACATACCCAAGACTGGGAAGTTTACAGAAGAAAGAGGCCTATTGGACTCACAGCTCCCTGTGGATGAGGAGGCCTCACAATCGTGGTGGAAGGTGAAAGGCACATCTCACATGATGCAGACAAGAGAAGAGAATGAGGAAGAAGCAAAAGTGAAAACTTCTTAAAAAAACCATCATAATCTCGTGAGACTTATTTACCACCACAAGAACAGTAGGGGGAAACTGCTCCTGTGATGCAATTATCTCCCACCAGGTCCCTCCCACAACTCATGGGAATTATCAAGCACAATTCTAGAGATTTCGGTGGGGACACAGAGCAAAAGCATATCAGTGGCCCAGTGGGCAGGTCACAAACGAAGGCAGCAGACAAGGCAGCATAGATAGGAGACCCAGGCTTTGAAAACCCCTTCTTCATGTCAAGAGAAAGATTTCTGGAATCAGAAGTACCCTTAATCTAGGAACTCAGCATCTTCCTGAAGTAGAGCTTTACTTTCCCACCGAAATGGAGGCAAAGGATGGGGCCAGGAAGAGGGAGGTGCCCCTTGAAGCCACTCTGGCTGCCAACCCATGGTGAATGCAGAGAGGACAGGAAGTCAGCTCCTGGACACTTGCTCAGGGACCTTTGGGTGGGGCATCCACTTCTGAATCTCTTGCTGGTTTTGAGAAAATGCCAGGAGGTGGAAGAGCCCCAGAAGCACCTGTCACAGGATCACTCAGCTGTGGGAGCTGCTGACTTATAAACAGGCAGCAAGTCAACTTGGGGTGGGCGGAGGGGCCCTAGGAAATTTGGAAGTGGCAGAAGACAAAATGGGATGCAGAGGGGCCAGTACTGAGTGGAGAGGCAAGGGGTTGAAAGGACACACACTTGTAACAAATCATAATCTGTGCCCTGCATTTGAAAAGGACATGTATCTATGGGGTCTGACACTCACATATTTCATTCCAGCACGGTAGGCACATTCACATTTGATAAAGTACACCGCTCCATTGCTTTTGAGGAGAGCCATGTTTAATATGCATTCAAACCAATATTGACCAGCCAACACCCCTTGTATAGGAGTCTGAGGCAATAAGGGATTGCAGATTTCTTATAGTTAATTCTCCATCCCATAAATATGATTCCAGTAATGATCCTTCTCTTTGATCCCACTTCTGACATTTACTCAAGAAGAGTTCACCATTCAGAATCAACAACGTCTTATAATGAAGCAATGCAGAACATGGACAACAAAATTAACTTAGTAGGTGGCAAATGAAGGCATCCCTCTTCTCTAGCGTAATCAATCATTACTTTTATTTAACATTCCTTACCTAGAAAGAAAGAAACAATCCACAGAGTCAAAATGTGTTTGATCACACCAAGAAACGACCGTAAGGATTTATGCCCAGATGGAACAATGCCACAAAGGGCACCCTGCCTGAAATAGAGGGCCAGCCAGGGCACAATAATTGATCCATTGACCTGAACATGATTCCAGAACAGAGTCAGTGCCTTTCAAACAAGGCAATACATTTAGGAAATAAGGCTTCCTGGTGGCTGGCATCATGGTGCCCACTGAAAGCAAGTGCACCCAGAAGTCCATGCTCCACTCGCCCGCATGCTGCGGCCACTGAGAAAGCACTTAGATTTTCTTCCTTTGATTTGTTAAGGAAACTTAACAGCATTAAATTGATTAAGTAGACTGCGAAAGTGCTATGTTGTTTAAAGCTTTCTTTTTCTAAGGACATCAAGGCCATGGAATTTTGCCATTGCCTGGACCCAAAAGGCATATAATTATGTGACACCCCAACACTGCTTTTACCGAGAGAGCAATCCGGGGGAGCTCCTTTTCAGCAGTGTTCCCTGGCACAGATCAATTTAAGAGGCAGTTACCATCAATGCAGATGCCACTGAGCACAGTGCCACTGTACTCCTAACAGTGGTTGGATATGTGCCATTGAGATAAGGCTAGGCCTTTTCAAAAGCAATGACAAGTCATTGAAAGGAAAGTGTGTAGAAATTGTGTCCTCAACAATACATTTCAGGAGACCGAGCAGCTGAGCCAAATTTCACAAACACACACAGACACACACACACACACACAAACACGATGTAGCAAAAAAGTGTGATATGAGCCTGTTCAAGCAAGGTAAGGCATAAAATTCAAATATAACATGCTAACCATATGGCTTTCTTTATCAAGAAAACAATGCTCCTCTGATAACTAAATCCCACATATTCTTTTAAGCTAGTTATCTGTACATCAGAAGTAATTTTAAAAAAGTTTTGTACTCACCGAGTATAGTGAAGGCTATAGTCTGAAAAAGAAAGAAGAAAAAAAGTTAGTTTTCTGGTTCACAGGAGTTGGCTAATTCTAGCCACTTCCTGGGGCACAGCACTAGTTGAATCTCCCATTTTTGCTTCATTGTTTAGGGTCTCCTGGAGACCTCTTTATCTAGATTCTACGTCTTTCCGCTGCAATCATCAGCTTTTAACCATGTCCTACCCCAAATTTTAATACAACCTCTCACGGTCAGTTGATGGTGGGGTGTGGCCACCGACCTAGCTCCCAAGATGCTCCATCAGTCAGCTGCCTCTGCTGTGGTCTACAGGGTTCCCTCCCTTGGAAGCAGTTCCTGTAGCCCATCCTCCCCTCAAAAGAGCCTTTTACAACCCATTCTGGAGCAGCTTCCTTTCCCCAGTTTTCTAGCTTAATCATTATCTAGCTTGATCATTCTCCTTAATTAATTAATTTTTTTTTTGGAGACAGAGCCTTGCTCTGTCCCTCAGGCTGGAGTGTAGCGGCAGTCTCAGCTCACTGCACCCTTCGCTACGGTTCAAGTGAGTCTCCTGCCTCAGCCTCCTGAGTAGCTGGAACTACATTTACATGCCACCATGCCTGGCTAGTTTTTATATTTTTAGTAGAGATGGGGTTTCACCATGCTGGCTATACTGGTCTTGAACTCCTGGCCTCAAGTGATCTGCCCACCTTGGGATCCCAAAGTGCTGGGATTACAGGCATAAGCCACCACGCCCAGCCTTCCATTAATTTAGCTCTCATGTTCCTTTTTAAAAAAAAAAAAAAAAGAAAAAGAAAAACAGTTTTATTGAAATATAATTTTCATACCATAAAGTTTACTTGAAGTGTACAATTCAATAGTTTTAGTATATTCCCCCAGCTTGAAACCATCAGTGTAATCTGATATTAGAACATTTTTATTATTTAAAAAGAGACTTCACACCCACTGTTAGCTCACTAGCTCCCAAGCTCCATCCTGCCCCAGCCCCCAGTAACATCAATCTACTTTCTGTCTTCATGATTTGCCTATTCTGGGTATTTCATATAAATGGACTCTTCTGTGACAGGCTTCTTTCACTTATAATAGTATTATGTTTTTGAGATTCATCCTTATTGTAGCATGTACCATATTCCATCCCTTTTAATGGCTGAATAATATTCCATTGCATGGATATATCACATTTTCTTGACCCATTCCTCAGTGGATGGACTTAGTTTGCCTGTTCTGCTCTGAGTGGCCAGCATGGCAGCTTCACACTGGGATTATTGATTAGGCTACTATCTATCTGTGCACGAGACCTTGCTCAGTTGTCACTGCGTGTCTGCACTGCTGAAGGGTGGAGCCACGTTTTTTGATTGTCACTACTTTTAGATCGTGAATGAAGCACATGATGTTTCCCATTAAAATAGACTATTTGCTATCTTATCCTGACAAAGCTAGATATTTTAAATCAAATCAAATAAAGATGCCACAGCATGCAATTATAAGTTGTTATAAATTGTTACATTGTTATACATTTAAAAATTAATCCATGAAATATGTTTGAAGTCCAACAAGCAGAAAAAATACTTCTGGTTACTAAGGAATTTTAAGTCTATTTGGGCAAATCTACAGCTCAAATTATTCTTAATAATGAAAGCCTTAATACCACCCCCCCAAGTACTGGGAACAAAGGAAGGATTTGTCCCCCTCCTATTTAACATTGTCCTGGAAATCATAGCCAATGCAATGAGTTAGGAAAAAGAATTAAAAGACATAGCATTGAAAAGAAAAAATAAATACAACCTTATTCCCAGATGACGTAATTGTCTACATAGAAAATCCCAAACGATTAAAAAATCGCCACTATAGGCAATATATGAGTTAAGGTCCCCAGGTGCAAAGTTACTAATAAAAAAAAAGGAAAGATTTGTATATACTAACAGCAATTATAAATAAAATTTAAAAGACAGTCTATATAATGCCAAAGCATCTACTGGGGCAGCTGTATAAAACAAGTGGGGAAAATCTGTTGAGTAACATAAAAGCACACACGGTTTCCAGGGTGCAGTAGAGCCCAGTGTAACATAAAGCACAATGGCAGGGCATTGAGAGTGCATCAGGTTTTGGGCAAGAAATGATTACTTGAGGATCACTGCAGATAAGGGAACTGCTTTTTGGTAAGAATAACTTATTACAAGAGTCCATCCTTTCCACTCCCCAAAATGAACCAGAAAAGACACTAAAAAGAGCGACCCATGGTGTTTAACTGGGTCCAAGCAAGGGAAAAGCCGGGAATGGAAGTTCTACCTCCAATATCTCAAGAGGATTGATAGAAACGATCAAACCTATCTTCCAATGCAATGCCGATTCCTTTTAATGTAAAATAAAACCCAATGCTATGCAGAAGCTTCTGGAGCAGGCCTGTAGACAGGGGCAGCAGGCTTGGGTCAAACCAGACTAAAGCCACATGGGAAAAGACCAGTCTGGGGTAGAACCTGTTGACACTCTGTCAATGGCTGCACAATTGACAACCCCAATCAAATGCAAATCATAATTTGAAATTAAACTTGGAGCTAATTTTTTAAAAAATAGGGCAAGAACACATGGAACTCTTGCCTTATTGTGCAGTGGTGCATCACGGCTCACTGCAGCCTCAACCTCCTGGGCTCAGACAGTCCTGCCTCAGCCTCCTGAGCAGCCGGGACTATAGGTGTGCACTACCACATTCTGATAATTTTTGTATTACAAATAGATCATGAACTTTATGGTTTTTGGCTCACACATGGTAGTATGAAACCACAATTATCAGTGTGTTAAAGAATCAGAGCAAAAACCAATCATAATGTTCTCTAAAGTAAAACCTTTACCAAGTGAAGACTTCCATTAGGCCAACACTGGGATGCCAATGGCTACTGGAATATTGAGCCATAGGTCTGAATATGTGGAAGGGGCACATTTAAAAGCTAGGGGTTGGGGAAGTCGGTTTGAGCAGACATAGCCGAGAAGTGGGGTCAGTGAGAAGCTGACACAACATCTGCACACTCACTGGAAAGCTTCCTGTTGTTCTCTTGAATGGCATTATCCTCAGCAGGGGGAAAGAGAGATAATCTTAGATTTACTGGGCTGTGGAGTACCTTGGGTCGGCATATGGGGTCTCTCCCACATCTAACAACTATCCTCTTAGGTAAGGCAAGACCCACTTTATTATTTTTATTTATTTATTATTTTTGAGATGGAGTCTTGCTTTGTTGCCCAAGCTGGAGTGCAGTGGCGGGATCTCCTCTCATTGCAGCCTCCACTTCCCAGGTTCAAGTGATTCTCCTGCCTTGGCCTCCTGAGTAGCTGGGATTACAGGTGCCTGCGAGGATGCCTGGCTAATCTTGGTATATTTAGTAGAGATGGAGTTTCGTCATGTTGACTGGGCTGGTCTCGAAATCCTGACCTCATGTGATGCACCCACTTCAGCCTCCCAAAGTGTCGGGATTACAGGCATGAGCCATCATGCCTGGCCTGTGAGACCCACTGTAAAGATGAGGACACTGTGGCTTGGTGAGGCTCTGGACCAGCATCACAGAGTGAAGAGGCAGGGCAGCAGGGATGCTGACCCAGGGCTGCTGAGCCCACTCCTGGCTAGGCCTCCCAAGGGAAGCCACCCTACATTGCAATACATGTTTGTCTGCTTGTTGTATTTATTTTTTCTTAAATTGAGAGAAGGTCCCACTCTATAGCCTGCTGGAGTTCAGACTGTAGCCTTGAATCTCCTGGGCTTGAATCTGTAGCCTTGTATCTCTTGGGCTCAAGCAGTCTTTCTGCCTCAGCCACCCCCCACCCTGAGTAGCTGGGACTACAGGTGTATGCCACCACATCCCACTAATTTTGTATTTTTTGTAGAGACAGGGTCTCCTGAGGTTTCCCAGACTGGTCTCAAACTTCGGGGCTCAAGTGATTCGGCTGCATTGGCATCCCAAAGTGCTGGTATGACAGCACTACAGGCGTGAGCCACTATGCCCAGTCTTGTCTGCCTGTTTTTGTCTTTTGTTTTTGTTTTGTTGGCTATGTCTCCTTCCTCCCAGTGAATGTAATTCCACTAGCGTAGGAATGAAGTAGGAAAGGCGTTCTGTGGATGGCAATAACGATACTGGATTATTCCTTAAAATCCTTCCAGTCCTGGGAAGTGCTGTACCACGTTCTCTGCTCCAGAAAGGAAGGCCCATGATGGTCATATGTTTACTGTGGGAGAAATGAGTCTTTGGGAGTGGCCTGGCCCACCGAGGCCCGGACAGCCTGACTAGCCTGGCCACAGAGCTGGAGCTTTGGCTGGTGAGTCCCTGGAGCCCACAGCTGCAGCCACTCTGCTTCCAGGAAACAGAGGCAGGGAGGAAGCCAGGCAAGGCCCTGGGAAAAAGGCAGGGTGACAACATTGGAACAGGGGAAATCCACCCTTAGGAAGGGGGGCAGGGGCAGGCAAGGTCAGGCCAGTGAGTGTGCCCACAGGAAGTGGCCAGGCTGCTGGGTTGGGCCCCAATTACGCACAAGATATAGAAAGACTGAGCGACGTTATTGTGAATCCTAACATTGCAAAGAAGAAAATAAAACTACGGCATTTAGAATCAGTCCCTTGGAACTGTTTAATTCAAGAGAAACATTCAAATTACCTCTGAGATGAACAGAACTGGCCAATCTTTCCAAACTCAGACAAAAGTAAAATGCCTTTTACACACACCCTTGGCCTAAAGCGCCATCAGCATTCCAGTGGGCAGAAGGTAGGTTGCTGAGTGGCTCGTGTGCAGGTGTATCTACAAGCTACTCTTTTAACTGAGTAACAACCTTGAAGAATTTTTTGGATGTGCATTTACATTTTATTTAAAAATGTTTACATACATGTTTCTACGTGTATATCTGAAATGTGAACTTTTTGTGATGGGTTGAAATCTTACAAAGAAAGATACAAGAATAAAACTCCATGCCGTTAAAGGCTAGAGACATTGACCTTGAAGCAATCTTACTGCGAATGACCAGCCCCCAGAGCCAAGTTCTTCAGTCCTGACTGCCTTCTCTTGGACTCCAGTTTTTTCCCAAAGACACTGAGCTGTCCTGATCAATTAGAGCACTGGGGTAGCAAGAACTGTCATTCACCCTCAATCACAGTAACGCTCAATGAGCACAACCATCACTTTTGATGGACTGGAGCAGGATCATTACTCCAAAGGAAAAGAAAAAAAATAACAGGGCCAGGCACAGTGGCTCACAGCTGTAATGCCAGCACTTTGGGAGGCCAAGGCGGGCAGATCACCTGAGGTCAGGAGTTTGAGACCAGCCTGACCAACATGGAGAAACCCCGTTTCTACTAAAAATACAAAATTAGCTGGGTGTGGTGGCACATGCCTGTAGTCCCAGCTACTTGGGAGGCTGAGGCAGGAGAATCACTTGAACCCAGGAGGTAGAGGTTGCAGTGAGCTGAGACTGCACCACTGCACTCCGACCTGGGCAAGAGAGTAATTCTGTCTCAAAACAACAACAGCAAAAACAAACCATCAAACCAACAAACAACAAGAACCAAAGACCTCATCACTTGAACCAAGTGCAGCATGAATGGATGGACCTGCAGCCATGGCCCCTGTAGCTGTCTCTTGCATTCTGTGAGACAACTTCACTCTGCTTCCAGTGGGTAATTCAAACAATGGAGGGATGCAAAATGTCTCTGAATCATCTAGGCTTCAGATTTGCACTGATGTCATACTCACAGTTTCCTTGTTTACCTTCCGGGCTACAGTAAAGCTGTTAATGTCTGTATTTTCTAATGCATGAAAGGCAGGACAGAAGGAGCTACCGAACTCAGAGGGAGCCCTCCCTGACACGCAGAAGTTGAGTAGAATCTTATCCTGTCTACCCACAGCCTCAAACCACCTTGAAAAGGAGATGGAATCTTTAAAACAATATTGCTAAGGCTGGGGAAAAAAAAAGACCCATTTTTCTCAGCCACCCTCTTTGCCAGTCTGCGACAGATGAGCGGGACTTCTAAATATTTGGCAACTTTTAGAAATTATTCATGGGCAGCTGCTCAGCTAAGATCCATGTGCATCCCTGCCTGCCTCTCAAGCTCCTTCCTCCCCCGACTAAGGCATACAAAACAGCACCTTTCTAATTACTCCACAGTTGAGGCACCCTCTTTGGATTAGAAAACTTGCAAATTACAAAGCCAGACAAATCCTCCTTTGCAAGTACAAGTGTCTGCTGGTTTCCACCCTGCCTCGTCTGTCTATGCCATTATTACCATCATCAAATTTGGAAACAAGGCAGTTTGATTCCAGGCTCCCTCCGGGGTGTAGGGGTGCCCTCCAAGCTCCCGAAGGGAGAGCTCTGGCTTTGCCCACCTCCTGGGGCTGGGCATGGACACTTTTCAGATATTGATAATCACTGTTATGTTTTTTAAACAAATATTTGCCCGATGAGTAGCTTCTTAGCAGGGGCTTTAGTGTTTGAGGACAGGGATGGCATTAACTGCCACCAAGAGAAGACCCTTGGAGAAGAAACAGCCACTGTAAGAATGGGAATTCCATGCCAGACTCCCCGCAAAGCACCCAACAGGGATTACTGCATCCTCTCAATACTCATAGGAGGAGTTTGTTATTAGACCCACTTTGCAGAGGGGGAACTGAGCTCAGAGATATAGGGTGGCTTGCCACAAGTACTCCTCACACTGGGCAGCACAGTGAAACTCCAGAGGAGCAGTCCTCAAACAATAAGGCCTGTTTTGCTCCCCTCTACCTCCCGCACTCCTTGAATTGAGCTCGGACTGTGAAATGTACTCAGGACAGGTTTGCTGGGTGCCTGATGCTAATGGCAACTGAACACGCTAAAGATGTTTTTCTTGAGCTAATTCCTGTTCAGTGAGCCCCAGAGAAAATGATTGATCTCTAACACATGTTCAATCAGAGTTTGCAGGGTTTCTTTTTTAGAGTGCCAATTGGAAACACATCTGCCTTTCATCAGGGGACCCTCGGTCTGCAATGAGGCTAAGCAGGTGTGTGACGGGCCTGGGTGGTGACAATCTTGACACTCAGCTGTCCACGGTGACCTGCAGCCAGAGGCCAGGGCAAAGCAATGCTCACCAAGGCAGAATGGATGAGCTGTGGCACTAAGTAACTATTCAGAAGCATCATTTTATTGTGAAATAATAATGATTGTTCACGAATAAGGGAAACGGCATGTTTGCCGAGGAGATTGGCATGGATAAGAAGAGGAGTCAGTGTTGGTAAATAGCCCTATGGATTGCTTAACAGGGTTTGGAAGCTCCCAGGACAAGCATCAAGTCCACAGTGGTCCACCTTCTAGAGGCCGCCCACTCCCACGGCCGTGTCTCACGGGGCTCCCGCACAGCATAGCCTCCCTGCTTCCCTCATGCTGCTTCCTGCCCCACAAAGCCTCAGTCTCACCCAAACCCACCAGACACCATCTGACCCAGTAGGTCAAGTCCTACTCTCTCCTTGACATCTTTTCTGAGCTCTCCGGGCCGTCCTGGTGGTACCCTTCCTGGTGACCAGCTGTTCCCTACCCACCTTCTGTCTGTCCTCACAGCATCTCCACAACAACACAGTACCGTAGGACTCTGGATTAACACGAGGGACATTTGCTGCCATTTCAGCCGCCCTTTCAGGTGGGCAGGTACGATCCACACTTCACAGATGACGAAGGCAGGTGAGCACTCATGGCTAAGTTGGTGCTTTCTGAATAGAAACCTTGTTATCTCCAGCTTGAGCATCTTTAGTGTACGAAAAATTCTGTGCTTGTACCAGAAACTCATCAAATACTAGTTGGATGAGAAAATCAATATGCTAAACCGGCCACTTAACATGAGTGAGCATCTATTATGTGCTAGTTCTGTGCCAAGTGCTGAGGATTTTGAGATTTTAAAAAAATACGTGGCTGTAATCCCAGCATTTTGAGAGGCTGAGGCAGGTGGATCATGAGGTCAGGAGATGGAGACCATCCTGGCTCACACTGTGAAACCTTGTCTTTACTAAAAATACAACAAATTATCCAGGTGTGGTGGCACGTGGCTGTAGTCCCAGCTACTTGGGAGGCTGTGGCAGGAGAATCGCTTGAACCTGGGAAGTGGAGGTTGTGGTGAGCTGAGATCGCATCATTGCACTCCAGCCTGGGCAACAAGAGTGAAACATTGTCTCAAAAAAAAAATACATGGACAGAACCTCAGCCTTTTTACCCTAAACAAAGTCCAGAGGACGGGCTTATAAACAGATGACTGAAATGCAGAGTGAGCCGTGCTAGATCGCGGCAAGCGCGGGCCCCATGAAAGACAGAAGCAGAACACTAACCTGTGTTTGGCCAACGTTAGGGCATCTTTCTCAAGAGGAAAATTTCCAGGCAAAACACGTGAACAGAAGCAAGGAAGCCAGAGAGTGTATGGAACATTCTGGAAATGGCAAATAAGTTGGATTCTGGCTTTGACCTTGGAACAAGTGACGTAATGGTTTTGAGCCTTAGTTTCTTCATCTGCTAAATAGAGTTCATAATATTTACCTTGCTGGGTTAGTAAAGGAGAAAGGACCTGACATGGAGCTCAGGATAAGGCCGGTACCTCATAAATCACTGTTGTGAGCCTGGGATGTGGGGTGGGCAGAGCTGGAATGCTGCAGAGGCCTTTGGCTTTGGGCTGAAGCCACAAGAGGGCTGCAAAACTCTGCAAGCCTGGGCCTTCCCGTTCCTTCCCCACAAAGAAGGTCACTGTGATGGCTGCAGAGAAGAAGCAGGGACAGGATCATGCTGTAAGTGGGCTGTGGATCCCTGACTAAAAAGGAGGCCACACCTGTGGTCCAGGTGCAGGATGAAAAGGTGTCCTCAAAGCCGGTGGTGGCTTGGTGGGAAGGGGCAGTTATTTAATAGTCGAGGAGGCAGAACTCACAAGCCTTGGAGACGTAAGAGAGATGGGGAAAGGGAAGGAAGGTGAGGGCCACCATGGGCCTGGCTCGGGGGCCCGGGTGAAGCCCTGCCGTTGAGAGAGGTGGGGTTTAGGGGCAGAGACATCAGAAAGCGATGCATCCTTCACAAGCACACAGAGGACATTACTGAAAGACTAAGAAATATATTAGCAATGGGAGAAAAGGGAGACCCATTCTGAAAACAGATCAATTTTTTTCTAGGAATATGCTACTGAGAGCAGAGATGTTTGTTAGATGTTCCTCAGGAAGATTCTGAAAATTAGAATAGCAGATGAATGAAAAATCTGCCAATCAACTAGTCACTTTGCTAAAGCATCTGCAAATATTATTGGTTTAATGATCCCCCACCCCACAACAACTGGCTGATCTGAACCGTTTAAACTAGTTCGTTAATAAGAATCCCTGAATGCACAAAAAAGAGGCTAGCTTTAAAACAAATGAGAGATAACAGAGAATATCCTGGGTATCTGTTATTCTGTCTTGAAGGAAAAAAGCTAAATGTCTCCATTTAACACAGAGCTCATAATAAAAGGTAAGCTGTCAGGGAATTCACAAATCACTGTGCTGCTAACAGAAATGTGTCTAGGCTTGATATGCATTGCTGAGGACAAGCACCTATTTTTCCCCACCACTGAAAAAGTTCTGTGAACCAGTAATGAATCCCTCCTCCACATAAAAGAACACTGCAGTATTCATTTAGAAACAAAAACAGCATTATAACAAAAATATGCAGCGCTCCATTCTGGAACAATATACTGCAACAGAAGTGCAATGTTTGGCGGGCATTCTGTTTGTCCACCTATAAAGGTCAGCTCTCCTCTTCCACTGCTGAGCAGTGCATCCATCATTCTCAGGGAAAATTCTTTTCTTTCTTTATAACTCAAGGAATCATCTCAAAGTATACATGCTCGAGCCGCTGCACGGCACAGCCGGCCAATCCCAGGGCCCTGTGTGATGCGGAGACATTAGAGGCCGGTGGTAGAGGGAGCTGCTGCATGTCTGCTCATCCCTGCAGAACCCCGGGCCTCCCACCTGCCGCCTGCATGGCTGCTGGTGTCTCCTGTAATCCACAGTCTGAGGGAGGGAGAAGGAGCAGCATGTGCTCTCCAGCCAGATCCCTGCCCACCGGATGACCTTGGGCAGGCCCCCAACCTCTCTGTGCTTCGGTGGCTGCTACACATGAGATCACTGATACTTAGTGATGTCCACAGTGTCATGGTAATGATCCAGTGAGAGAATGTTGGGCGGACAAGCTGGGACGAGCTTGGAAACAGCAGAGGGTGAAGCCCAGGTAAGGACAGCAAGGCTACGGTTTGCACCCTGGGGGTGGCCATAGGTGGGGTCACATGTCCAGTGGTCAGAGTAGCCCAATAATCACATTTATGAGGCCAAATGGTCCTTGGGGCATAATGCTAGACACGCTATACACAGGTTCCTGTCTGATCCTCACGGCCACCCTGGAGTAACATGCATGAAGCCACGTGGTCAGCAAGAGGTTGAGCCAGGAACCAAATCTGGCCGGATCTGACTCTAAATCCCATGTTCTATGCCGGTGGGCAGTCATATCCTCAGCATTAGGAAAACCCTGGTCCCTTGGTGCCCTGGCCAGGAATCGACTCCGGGGAGATAAGCTGTGTGTGGAGGAGCAGTCTCCAGGCAGCGGTCAGGGGAAGTGGTCACTGCCCAGCGGGCCACAGACAGGACACTGACAAGGACGCCTCCTCCTCCATGGTGCCCTCTTGGTCAGGCAGCACCACTACCTTCAAAGTGCACAATTTATCTGATGTGCCCCTGCCTACGATGCTGAAATGCCACCTTCCCACCCAGCCCCAAACTCATCTCAGAGTCACGAACAAACTGAAGAAAGGTTTCTGCTGGGCTTCTATAGACGAGGCTGGGTCTCTGAAAAGGTAAAAGCTCTGGAAGTTGAACTTAGGAAAACTGCATGAAGTTCAATGCTGCTACCGAATCTGTCAGGAGGTCTGGGGTCCGAGAGTGCTAAGGGAAAGTTCTCCTGGGGGCCCTGGCCATCCCAGCAGGAACCTCTGACCCGCCTGAGCGAGCCACCCACCCTGCTGACCAGGCTCTATAGCCAATGGAGAGTTGGGAGTCTCCTTCTAGAGCTGCCAAGATTCTAACAAACCTCCTTCCGTCTAAACTAAACTGCAAATCGCGCACTCTGAAGACTTTCCCCAGGAACTGCCTTGTGAGGGGTGGATGCTCATCGCAGGCCGGAATGGGCACACATCTGACCTCCCGTACTCCAGTGCTCATTCTCTAAAGGAACTAGAACGCACTAGTACCCTCGAGGACAGCAAGGCTGGGGCACCGTGCACGGGGCTCTCTCACCATAGGGCGGCTTCATGTCACCGACATGAAGTGGTGACTTCACTGGGCAGGCTTCATGTCACCAACTCATCGCCACAGCACAGAGAGCTGAGAAGGGCCCTGCCTGCCTCAGGAAGCGGAAGCACGGAGAACACGGAGACGCCCTCCATGGGCGTGCCAATCCCCACCCTCCCCCAGCTCTGCTACTGTAAGACCCCTGCTCCCAACAGTTCCCTGATACTTCGTCTTGGGCTGGATTCCCTGTGCCCACTGGGGTCCTTTTTTGGGGCGTGAATGTTTCAAGTGATCCATTTGTTCAAATGTGCCAGTCCCAATGTGAGTGTCACATTAGCCTTGTATGGACACACGACGACGTGAAGCTCTTAGTCAGGTCATATGGAGTCTCCCCACCTAATGTTCAGTTTGGCGAGACTTAACAGGCAGGGTCTCTACATGGGACAAAGGACACAGAGGCTTCTGCTGCTGTGTGTGACGGTGTGCATCTTCCTGCTTCTGCTGCAGATATGGGACAGGATAATGATTCCAGCTGACTTTGTTACATCAATTAATTTTAATGACACAGAAGTCTATCCAACCGTGAGTCCCAGATAAATTTAACCTGGAGGGATGGTTTATTTTTGAAATGACTAATCATTCAAAACATAATTGAAATGAAATGATCCTTCCCCAATAAACGATTTCTATGACATGAATAGGAATATGGTCACCTGAAATCTTCCCTAATAACAAGGGGGAAATATCAGGTGACCTTGTTTTGTGAGTGCAGCTATGATGGAAACGTGAATGTCCTTTAGCCAACTTAGCTCACTGTAGGATTAACGGAAGAATAGTCCAAACCGTCAGTGCTGAGAGTGAAATAATGAAACAGGAGTTTTGTGGGAGGTTCATAGGCATCATTTGTCTGTGGCTCTCCTATGTAATGCACTGATCGGCAGGTATTTATCTAACGTCTCTGTGTAGTGCTTCAGGATTCACAAAACAGTGCAAGAGATGAGTTCTCAATGGTATGAGGGGAAGGTCTATACCTGGGGACAGGTAATGAGGAGGGAGAGCTCAGCTGGCCTCACAGAACAGGAATTCAGTCATGGAGTGGGTAGAGGGTGGGAGGACATTTTAGGCTTGGAGCTCTGGTTCCAGCTAATTCTGCAAATACAACCCTTTCATCGGCAAAGCTGTGGTTACCCTGAAAAGACCCCTTACTATCCTTCCATTGGATTGGCTAGCTTCTGAGATTTAGGGTGCTTTTGGGTGGCAGCTAGCAGCTGAGTTCCAGGAGGCCCTTGGAGGACAGGCGCCTCAAGGACCTCATGGTTGTGGGGTGCCCCCACCCAGGCTCCCTCCCTTTTGTGTCTCCCAGCTAGAATCTGGGCATGTGGGCTGGACTCCCAGACCAACCAGGGGCCTGGGAAAAGCCCTTGGTTACTGGCTTTTTTACGTGTGTGTATAAGTACGTATATGAAAAATGAAAAAAGAACTCAGCTTCAGCATTTCGAACATTCAGCTTGAGGTTACAAAAGAATCCAAATTCTGGAATTTCTGTGTAAACGGAGAGAGGAGGAGATGGCCTCACCTCCCTAGCACCAGGGTTTCTGAAGTGCTCGGGACTCAGGGTCCCCACGGCCAGCAGCCCGAGTAGCAAAGCCGTCGATGCTCCTGAACCAACAGGCTCTTTCATGAAGCACCGGTGGCCCGTGCCAGCAGCTCACACAGCAATTCATTGACCAGAGTTCACACTCACCATGATTCTCCAGATGTATAATTTTTTAACAGAGAAGACCCCTAGTCTGACTGTCTCCTTTACATGTGGTATGACAAGAACACACACAAAGCTCATGTCTGCATCATCTCCTTTAACCTTTTATCCTTTTTTTTTTTTTGAGACGGAGTTTCGCTCTTGTTACCCAGGCTGGAGTACAATGGCACGATCTCGGCTCACCGCAACCTCCACCTTCTGGGTTCAGACAATTCTCCTGCCTCAGCTTCCTGAGTAGCTGAGATTACAGGCACCCGCCACCGTGCCCAGCTATTTTTTTTTTTGTATTTTTAGAAGAGACGGGGTTGCACCATGTTGACCAGGATGGTCTCGATCTCTTGACCTCGTGATCCACCCGCCTCGGCCTCCCAAAGTGCTGGGATTACAGGCTTGAGCCACCGCGCCCGGCCTTTTTTTTCTTTCTATGCAGTCTCACTCCATTGCCCAGGGTGGAGTACAGTAGCGTGATCTCGGCTCACTGCAACCTCCGCCTCCCAGGTTCAATCAACTCTCGTGCCTCAGCCTCCTGAGTAGCTGGGATTACAGGTGTGCACCACCATGCCCAGCTAATTTTTGCATTTTTAGTAGAGAGAGGGTTTCATCATATGGGCCAGGCTGGTCTTGAACTCCTGGCCTCAAATGATCTGCCTACCTCGGCCTCCCAAAGTGCTGCGATTACAGTCCTGAGCTACCATGCTGGGCCCATCTCCTTTCTCCTCACAGTGATCCTGCAAAGGCACCAGGATGTCTTCATGGACCCTGTGCTCTCTATGTCCTGAGCCCAGCAGCAGTATTGAGCACAGTGAATGGAGGACTCCCTTTGTCACTCCAGGCTTGCCCTTTCCATATTTGGTGTTATTATAAGATGTTCACTAAAAAGAGATGGTGAAAGAAATGGAGCAACAGAATGCAATTCCAATTCTACAGTGTTCACCTTCTGAGTTTAGTATTCTACTATCATATCCTCAGATTAGTATTTTTTCCTTAAAGGGTTGATACATGTTATGGGAATAGAAAGGAGAATTCTCCATCTTTTGGGAGTGAAAACCGTTGTTGAAAACCCTAACGGAATCATTTAGGCTTACCAAATAAAGTTGTCTTAGAATGTAACCCCAGGAAAGTGTTTATATTTCCTGAAAAATTAGGGACATTCTTTGAATCAGACGAGAACAATACAAACCATTGTGTTTCAATTTTGCTTCGTCAGCCAGGAAGCTTAAAACAGAACTTAACGCAGAATCACAATCACTTCTTATCTCCAGGGAAAGGGAACTGGCATTTATACTATGGCCTGCTCATGCCAAGTGCTGCCACAACGTATTTTTAAACTTAATGCTCACAACTACCCAGCTATTATTATTCTGACTTCACAGATTAGAAGCCCGGAGTTCAAAGAAGTCAGGAGTTGAGTTATTTGACAAGCAAGTGGGAAGACAGCGTCCGTACCTTAATCCACCTGAACTAGGAACCATCCTGATACAATGATCCTTCCATAAACTGACTCAAACCTTTCTGTGTGGGAAAGAGCACACATTCCCAGAAAGAACGATCTGCAGAATGGAGGTTGGGGAGGCCCCCAGCCTGGGCTCTGGCTGACAGCTCCCAGGACACTGGAGGTAGAACTCACCAGATGGCCTCAATGAGGAAGTCCTTTTGTTGCATGCACCCTGGGCTGGAAGGCAGTGATCTATCTGGGTGGCCGTGTTGTCACCAGACATCAGCTTTCACATGGTAGCCATTGTACAAGAGGACTTGTGAATGTCGCCTTCCTCTCCCCACGCCAAACCTAACAGCAATGTCCTCTCTTCATTGTCCTGACTTGTTTACTCGAGGCTGGAGTGCAGATGACTTCAGCATTCAGAGAACTTCCCAAAAACATAGGAACCAAATTACCCTGTTGAATTCATAGATATGCCAAATTTAAATGACATTTACATGGCAGCAATGCCTTCCTGAGCACACGCAGTATGTGAGCTGGCCACCATGTGAACTGCCTTTGAGGACAGACTGCTAAGACAGCTCTGTGACCTACATCCAGGGACACACACACACATCTATAGAGCAACCTGGAGGCGTTCAAAACCAAGTCATTTAGATTCACTGAATAGCTACGCAAGGCGTTGCACAAAGTAGGTATTCAATAAACATAAAAAGTATTTTGATATAACCTGTGATCCAGCTTATATAAAATTCAAAAGCAGGCAAAACTAATCTATGG
This sequence comes from Leontopithecus rosalia, assembly GCA_028533165.1. NCBI lineage: Eukaryota > Metazoa > Chordata > Mammalia > Primates > Cebidae > Leontopithecus > Leontopithecus rosalia. Next base: position 5,099,903 of record CM052660.1, read on the forward strand.
TGTCAGAAGTGGGGACAATGGTTACCTCCGGAAGGGAGGTGTGAAGGGACTGGAGGAGCAATAAGAGGCTTGGGTTGTGAGGGAATGGGCCTGTCACATTCCTTGATCTGGGTGCTGGCTCACTTGACAGTTTAGAAATGAACTATGTGCTTATGACTGGTGCAGAGATTTCTATAAGGATGTTGCATTTTAATATAATTTGTGTGTTAGTCCATTTACATACTGCTATGAAGAAATACCTGAGGCTGGGTAATTTATAAAGAAAAAGAGGTTTAATGGACTCACAGTTTGAAACATGGCTGGGGAGGCCTCATGATCGTGGCAGAAGGTGAAGGAGGAGCAAAGGCACATCTTACATGGCAGCAGGCAAGAGTGTGTGCGGGCGACTGCCCTTTATGAAACCATCAGATCTCATGAGAATTTATTTACTATCACAAGAACAGCATGGGAAAAACCTGCTGCCATGATTTAATTACCTCCCATGGCGTCCCTCCTGTGACGTGGGGATTATGGGAGCTACAAGTCAGGATGAGATTTGGGTGTGGACACAGCCAAACCATATCAATTTGCCAAAACATAGCTTGAGCTACTATTTTGGAGTATAGTGGGTATTGCTTTTTACTCTGCATGAATAAGCAAACAAATCAATTCATTTGATTTGTCTAAAAACTCAATTAAAAAATATGATCAACTGTGAAACACTGAGCATATCATCTGCCCTCACCAATTTTCACACTGGGCAACAGATGACCATGAGCATGGAGAGACTGAACGGATGGAAGACAGGAGGACTACTGGCCTCACTTCACCCTTGAAGTGTTTGTTCGTTTGCCACAAAAAACTTTCTCTCTCACAGAGCAAGCCTTTGTATCTTTTGGCATAAACTTTGTCTAAAAATAATTTTCTGATTTTAATCATTTTATTCAAAAGAATTAAGAATCTCCATTTTATCACCTAAATCTTTTCAAGGTGTTGGTCATAAGGGTGACCTTGAGACTTCCATTGCAGGAAGGATTGCTTCTCACGGCCATGACAAGGGTGTCAGGGTCAAAAAACGTGGCTTTGGGGTCTGACAGGTATTGTTCCAGGCCTCAGCTCCACCTGTTGCCATCGGAGCAGCCCGAGCAGTTACATCAACTCTCTGAGCCACGGGTTTTCTATTTACAAAATGAAGGTAAGTCCATCTTAATCTTGGGGTGGCAGGTGGGGTGACCAACTTACCTTGCTCTGTCCAGGACCATCCCTGTTTTAACACTAAAATCCCCCACCCCAGCAATGGGGGATTGACCATGGCTGGCCACCCTGTGGCTGCATGGTGTGCATGAGATAATGTGTATCACATATCACAGGCTCAGTACATGCTGACCTCTGTCATGGCCACAACCTTCTCTAAAATGTGTCCCTCTGTGTATTTTGGCTGTAATATTTGTCAATATATGATACCTGAGAAACTTCCCATCTTTCCTTCAGCTTCTTGATCCATTTTACAAGATAAATAATCAGTAACTGTCAGGTGATTCCTAGCACCATGTTGCTTCCAGAGGGCTCCACACACCTGCTGAGGGGCATGGACACTGGCCATCCCAGATGGGGTGAGTCCCAGAGGCAGAAAACCCCATTGATCCCAGAAGCAGCATCTGACCTCTTAGAGCTTCCACTTCCTCATGGATGAAATGAGATAAACATGCCTGTCCTCTTTTTAGGGTTGCCGTGAACCTTAGTGGAGATCGGTGGATCCATGCTTACTATTGTTCATTTCCTTTTCAGCGAGTGTGGGAGTCATGACTGTGTTCAGCTGGGAGCACCTGTCAACCATTATGGGGGACCTGCAGCCTTGTAGAGGCATTTGTGGCCCCCCTTGGGGACCTCGGACTAAGGCCAGGAGGAGGTCAGGCAAAGGGTCAGCGTGGCAGATGATGGGAAAATGCACGTGTCCAGATGTCCAGGATTATCCTGGATCTCTGATGCTGTCTAGCAGGAGCGGGGCAGATACGAGGTTTAGAGGCTCAGACCATCACTGCACCAGGAAGGGGCTCCACACGTAGCTCAGATTAAGCCACTGTTATCCTCTAATGTCTGGCCACTAAAATACATTTATATTTATTGTTCACCGTAAAGTGTAAGAGCAATACAAAATGAGATAATTTATATGGTTACGCTTTAATATCAATGGCAATAGGAATACAAAGGTAAATCATGACTTCTTCCTAAGTTAAGGAAACTTAGACTTCTGATTGGGGGCGGACTCTTATCTTCCACTGCGGATACTAGGAAGGAATCAAAAGAAGGACACGGCTTATAACAAAACCCCCAAACTCCAGGTGGAATGGATCTATGGAATCCAGGCTTTTTTCACATTTCCACAGGGATGTAAATCAATTTAAATACTTAACATAGCCACAGCAAGAAAAAAAAAGATGGAGCTGTATTAGTTACCATGGGAATTCCTAATTGAAGAATTTCTTTTGTCTTTTAAAGATCCTTGCTATTCTTATGACATTTAGAATGATAAAATTAACAGAGTCAGCATCTACGTCCTGCCATTTGATAATTATAAAAATATGATTCTGGAAGTTCAAATTAAAGACACTTCTTAGGAAGTAAAAAAAGGCCAACTTGTAGTAGTGACATACTTAGTAAGAAATGGGACTGAACTTTAGAAGTCAAATGCAAGATCTTCAAAGGGTTCTCAGAAATTGGGGAAAGGATGCTTAAAACTGAGATGCTTTCATGCCGTGTCAGAGGGAGAGTAAAAGGAAGGCTGGCGGCACAGTCCCTGTCCATCACAGACACAGCTGCTTCCGTGGGGTGCGGAGAACTCCCCGACCTTCCAGCAGCAGAATGCGACACCAGGAACCCGCTGACGAGCCTGCCTTCTGCCAGCCAGGCAACTGACTGCGAGTGCTTACTGAAAATGAAACTTTTCGTGGCATTCACCGGTGCAGAGAGATTTTTTTCAAAATCATTACTTAAACAGAGTTTGTACTCCCCGGAGTCATATTCCCAAATATCACCAGCCTGTGTCTCATCAAGAAGAGTAATTGCCAGGTAATGCAAGTGCCCTTTGAATATGAAGAGTTTCGGAGACAGAGAGGCTTATTAATAAAGAAGTAAACCTTTACCTTATAATGGAGAACTGTCCACAGTTAGCCAAGGGCTAAAAAACAATGGAACTTAGAGCTTCATTAACTCTTAAAGACAGCTAGAAACATTATCTATGAAAATATATTCCTAGAAGTTTAAATTTAATAAAAGCAAAGGGTACCCCGCCAGCTGGGAGGGATGACGGACTGCAGTTGTGCTGGATTCAACTTCAAATGCAATCATCTTTGCAAGGAGTGGGCTCAACAGGAAAGACTCTGAACACCAGATGGAAGATTTTAAAACCTGAGGGCCTGCACGGATCCTGTGGCTCACCTGAAGAGAGTATTAATAAAACCGAGGCTGGGCAAGGTGGGTCACGCCTGTAATCCCAGCACTTTGGGAGGCCAAGGTGGGCAGATCACCTGAGGTTGGGAGTTTGAGACCAGCCTAACCAACATGGAAAAATCTCATCTCTACTAAAAAATACAGAATTAGCCAGGTGTGGTGGCGCATGCCTGTAATCCCAGCTACTTGGGAACATGAGGCAGGAGAATCACTTGAACCTGGGAGAGGGAGGTTGTGGTAAGCTGAGATCACGCCACTGCACTCCAGCCTGAGCAGCAAGAGAGAAACTCCATCTCAAAAACAAAATTAAAACAAAAAGTAAAATGGAGCACTTTTACTAAAGGATAAAAAGTAGGAGAGAGGCCGGGCGCGGTGGCTCAAGCCTGTAATCCCAGCACTTTGGGAGGCCGAGGCGGGTGGATCACAAGGTCAGGAGATCGAGACCATCCTGGTCAACATGGTGAAACCCCGTCTCTACTAAAAATACAAAAAATTAGCTGGGCACGGTGCCGCGTGCCTGTAATCCCAGCTACTCAGGAGGCTGAGGCAGGAGAATTGCCTGAACCCAGGAGGCGGAGGTTGCGGTGAGCCGAGATCGCACCATTGCACTCCAGCCTGGGCAACAAGAGCGAAACTCCGTCTCAAAAAAAAAAAAAAGTAGGAGAGATTGAAGGGGGAGGGACTGGAAGAACAGGACACCTACTGTGCTTCTCTCTGTTATTTAGAGCTTTAAAAAAACAGATAATAAATTCCTATTGTTGAATGAAATTAAAACAACCCAGCAATACCCAGAGAAAACTGGAGTCTCTCTCCCACCCAGGAGCCAGCATCTCCTGAGTGTGAACTGCAGGTCGGGCAGAGCCAATTTTATGTCTTCCTTCACTCACACATCCATTCACTCCACAGGCACCTGGGGAGTGCCCCAGGGTGCCCGGCCCCGCCAGTCCTGGTGGCAGAGCATGAACAACGCAGCCTGGGTCCTCAGTGCTGCCTGCAGCCTTGCGGGGAGTAAATACATCGAGGTACAAATGAACGTGTGACTACCAAGTGCGGTGACAGGTAGGAAAGGACAGACGCTGTAGAGAGTCACACAGTAAAGGCCAGGCAGTCCCAGCGGCCGGCTTTCTCTCGCTGGGGGTGGAGTGCTTATGCACAGGGGTCACCGAGCAGTCTGGAGGGGGCCCACCCTTGTGAAGAAGTGGAGAAGGCTTGTGCCTGCCAGCATCAGTTCATGCTCAAGTTTCAGGCCACCCCAGGGGCCTCCTGGGGGCCCCCCTTCCCTGTCTCGTTGCATCTTACTGGAGAGAAGAGCATGGGCCCCCGTGGGCCTTTACCATAGCCTCTTTCACCCCCACCCTGCCCCAAAGAGACGCTTCTAAAGAAGCCTTTTCAGTTCTCGGTGCTGGGTGCCTTACAGCACCTCCCCAACAAGCCCACACTGTTCTCATCCTGCCTCCGGCCAACCCCGCTCCAAAAGGGGGATGCTGTCACCAACAACCATAGGAAATCATTAGACTGCAGCTGGGGTATGTTGCTGAATGTTAATCGTTTTCATTTGTATGGGCTGAAATAAGTACTTCTCTGCCCCAGGAGAAGGCCACATACATGCTGGACACGTGTAGATGAGAAAGACCCCTCGCAAATCCCCGGCTCTGCCCGGAGAAGCCAATTCCTTGGCATCATCTGAATGCACAATAACCACCAAGAGGAAGAGTGAGTGGAAACTACTTGTTTCTGTATTTTATTAAAAGCCTCACATATTTGGACTCACGGCTAAATGCTCATAAATCAGAGCAAGATCTGGGCTATGGCAACTCGCGGGGCTGTTGAAAGGTGGAGCAGCCCAAGAGCTCAGGCTCACAGGGGACCAGGTAAAGGTGCAGGGAGTGGTCAGACCAGACTCCAGGAGGCACGGCTGCCAGAACTGAGTGCTGAGGAGCAAGAAAGAATCCACCAGACTTAAGTGCACAGGACACAGAAGTGATCAAAAGGCCCAAGGCCAGAAGACTTTGACAAAGGATCTTTCAAATGAGCAAATAAGGTTGCTATTAACAGTAGAGGAGGCTTTCCTGCTGCTACGCAGTTGCTTGAACTCTCTCTCTGGAATCTGACTAGCACTCACTTGCTGGATGTCTGCAGCACAGGCAGCAGGAAGGAAGGTCCAATGTCACACACATAGCCGGCCTTGTCCTTCAACGTCCACCTCAGAGGCCACCGTCTGATCATTCAGCAACAGGACTTCGAGCCCCTGGGGCACCCGCATGCCAGCGAGCATGCCCAAGCTGGAGGGATTGGTCTCCTTTCTGACCTGCGTCTGCCACTCACTGATTTCCTCTGGTCTTTTCTTACTTCCCATCTTACGTCATAATAATCTGCATCTGTCCTGGCTTCCCCAAAGAATTGCGTTCTCCATGAGGATGGGCACTAGCTTTGATATCTTCACATCCCCTAAATCACTACAGAGAGTATCAGTAATCCCCCTTTGAATGAATTAATAATAAAGATAAGAGCTCCCATTGGTGCCCTGCCAAGCACTGTACTAGAAGCTTCATAATATCTCATGGACCCTCACAAGCAGCCTGCAAGGTGGGTCTTATTATTTGCACTTTACAATGAGGGAAAGAAGAATTAAAGAGACAAGGAGACAATCCTAAGTCACCCTGCTGTCAAGTAGTTGACCCAGGATCATACTGGGAAAGGTCTGACTCCATAGTTGTGCCCTCAACACGATGGGGAAAGTGGAAACACTAGTTGAAAAGTGTGTGGCTTTGGACACAGCATCTTCCCCACAATGGACTTCTGCTTAAAATTTGCCTGGCAATCATTTTCTTTGCAAATTCAGGAAGGTGACTTTCTGTCAAACTTATTTCAAAAATTTTTAAAAAACATAAATCAATGAGTCTGAATTATTGGGGATGTTTTTTACACATTAAAAACAAAAAAATATAAAAGCAATTCAAGAAAATGCCCAGGAAGGCATAAGAAAGGCATACGCTGTCATCTTGAGGAAGGACTTGTTTCTGGTAAACGGGTCCAGTGGGTGGCTATTGAGTGAATTAGTGAATGAATGAATGAGCAACTGCATGAACTGGGTAAGCTTTTAGAAAACTCTGGCACTGTTTTTCTCCACTCCCCTCAAGCCCTGACTTGTCATTAACCTGAATTTTCATTTTTTTGTTGTTGTTTTTGTTGTTTGTTTCTTTAGGCAATTTCAGCTGGGTGCGGTGGTTCATGCCTGTAATCCCAGCACTTTGGGAGGCTGAGGTGGGCCGATCACCTGAGGTCGGGAGTTCCAGACCAGACTGACCAACATGGAGAAACCCCGTCTCTACTAAAATACAAAATTAGCTGGGTGTGGTGGTGCATGCCTGTAATCCCAGCTACTTGGGAGGCTGAGGTGGGAGAATCACTTGAACCTGGGAGGCAGAGGTTGTGGTAAGCTGAGATCACACAATTTCACTCCAGCCTGGGCAACAAGAACAAAACTCTGTCTCAAATAATAATAATAATAATAATAATAATAATAATAAAATAGGCGATTTGAATGGAACTGTATCTACTGAAGAAAATAAATCAATAATTAATAGACTTCGAAAACAGAAAGGACCAGGCACAGATGGGTCACTGGTGAATTCTACCAAATATTTAAGAAAGAAATTCAATCAATTTTCTACGATCTCTTCCAGAAGATAGAAGCATAGGAAACACTCATTGTAAGAGGCCCACATTACCCTCAATACCAAAACCAAAGGTATTACAAGAAAAAAACATACCATAGACCTTTATCTTTCATGAATATAGCTGCAAAATCTTCAACAAAATATTAGCAAATCAAATACAAAATGTATAAAAATCACTATTTATCATAACCAAGTGAGATTTATCCCATGTATAAAAGTTGATTCGAATTTGAAAATCAATTAATGTAATCCATCACATCAACAGGCTAAAGAAGAAAAATCACATGATCATAAAAGCAGGTGCAACCTGTGACAAAATTCAAAACTGCCTCATGATGCAAACTCTCAACAAACAAGGAACAGAAGGAAATTTCCTCAAGTTGATAAAGGACAGCTAGGAAAACTCGATAGCTAAAGTCATACATTAATGGTTAGAAACTAGACACTTTTCCACTCAGATCAGGAGCAAGGCAGGAATGTCCTCCCTTGACCCTCCTTTCTGATATCATATGGGAAGTCATGGCTATTGCAAAGAGACAAGAAAATAAAATAAAAAATATGCAGGTTAAGAAGGAAAAAATGCACATAGTTTTGTTCATAGATTATATGATTATCTATTTTTCTGAAAGCATAAAAAAACCTTCCTGGAGCTAGCAGGTAACTATAGCAAGATTTCAGGGTGTAAGGTTAACACAAAAAAAGTCACTTTTCTGTATGCCAGAAGTAAACAAGTGGAATTTAAAATTAAAAACACAACCCTGTTTATATTAGCACCCCAAATATGAAATACCTAGGCATAAATCTAACGAAATATGTATAAGATTTATAAAGACCTGGAACCAACCAAAATGCCCATCGATGATAGACTGGACAAGGAAAATGTGGCACATATACACCATGGAATACTATGCAGCCATCAAAAATGATGAGTTCATGTCCTTTGTAGGGACATGGATGAATCTGGAAACCATTATTCTCAGCAAATTGACACAAGAACAGGAAATCAAACACCACATGTTAAAACTCAGCAATAAGAAAATAAACAATCACATTAAAAAAAAACAGGCAAAGACCAGAACAGACACTTCAACAAAGAAAACACATGGATGGAAAATAAGCATACAGAAAGATGCTCATCATCATCTGTCATTAGGGAACTGCTAATTAAAGCAACAATATGACACCACTACCCACCTATTATAATGGCCAAAATCCAGAACACTGACAACACCAAATGCTGGCGAGGATTTGGAGCAACAGAGACTCTTATTTATTGGTGCAAATGCAAAATGGCACAGCTCCTTTGTAAGATAGTTTAGTGGTTTCTTACAAAACTAAATGTACTTAATATATGATCCAGCCATTGCACTCCTTGGCATTTGCCCAAATGAGGTGAAAACTTATGTCCACACAAAAACTTACATTTGTATGTATATAGCAGCTTTATTCTTAATTGCCCAAACTTGGAAGCAGCCAAGATGTCTGTATTAGTCAGGATTCTCCAGAGAAACAAAAATCAATAGGATGAACATATAGACATATGAGAGGGGATTTATTAGGGAGATTGGTTCACAAATCGTGGAGGCTGAGAAGTCCCCTGACAGGCTGTTTGCAAGGTGGAGTCCCTGGGATGCTTCTCACCTTGTCCACTTGAACTCAAATGCTAATCTCCTCTGGAAATACCCTCAGATACACCCAAAACAGTGTTTTACCAGGTTTTTAGATGTTCTTTAATACAGTCGGCACCTAAAATTAACCATCACAAGCCCACCCCTTGTCAACTTGGCACCTATATGCATCTTCTAAAACCTATATTTAATTTGCAAATAAGACAATATTATGGTAATAGTTTCACCTGACATGATGCAACTATTCTGCATACAGTCAAAAACGCATTCATCCCTGATATGATTTGGATTCATGTCCATGCCCAAATCTCATGTCAGTTTGGAGGAGGAGCTTGGTGGGAGGTGACTGGTCGTTGGGTGGATTTCCTCCCTGCTATTCTCATGATGAGTGATTTCTCATGAGCTCTAATAGTTGAAATGTGCATGACACTTCCCCCTTCTCTCCCTTTCCTGCCACCATGTGATGAGGGTCCTGCTTCCCCTTCATCTCCCACCATGATTGTAAGTCTCCTGAAGCTTCCCAGTCGTGCTTCCTTTCCTGTTAAGCCTGCAGAACTGTTAGTCAATTACACCTCGTTTCTTCATAAGTTACCCCAGTCTCAAGTAGTTTTTAAAAAGCAATGTGGAAACGAATGAATACAATTCCTCCTTCAGAAAAAAAGTTAAAGTCTTTGGGTGATGTTTCCTCTTCTCCTTATATCCCATGACTTAAATACTATGATACAAAATTAGCAACACTTAAATACTAATATAAGTTCAGAAAATCTTTTTCCATGATAAAAGAATAAGAGAGGAATGAAAACAAAGATCTTTGCTTACTATAGGTCTCTATACACACGGACATATTCTTAACAAAATAGGGAGGAAATACTTCTAACAGTCTGTTTCTGTAACTGGTTACATGGGCACGGCTGGTATTGACAAACTGCCTTTTTCTGTTACCCATTCTGTATTCCCTTTGTCTTTAGCAAGCACCTCACAGGTCATGATTTTATGTGGTTTGCTGACCTAAGCTGACTTAAGACACTTTGTCTTGGAAATGGACCACTGTATACATCATTTCCTTCAGTCATCAGTACAGTGGACCAGTGTGACATCTTATTGAAGGGAATGGTGATCCAGATCCCTGCAAACATGACTGTGATACAGGCTAGAGAACTGATATACCCCTGAGGTGGGAGAGTGAAGGTATATTGCTAGCCTTGCCAGCTGAAGTCAAACTGCTGCAGGTGGATCTTCCCGACAAGAATGGAGAAAAAGGCATTTGCTAGATCAATAGCTGCATACCAGGTATCAGGAGATGTGTTAATTTGCTCAAGCAATGAAATCACAACTGGTACAGCTGCTGCAATTGCAGTCACCACTTAGTTAGACTTAGTATAATTCACTGTCATTCTCCCAGATCCCTCTGATTTCTGCACAGGCCAAATAGGAGAGTTCAGTGGGGTCTGGTGGGAATCACCACCTCTGCATCTTTCAAGTCTTTGATGGTGGCACGAATCTCTGCAGTCCCTCCAGGTCATGTTTTTCATTTACTACTTTTGTAGGTAGAGGTAGCACTAATAGCTTCCATTTACCCTTTTCCATCGTGATAACCTTCACTCCACAGGGCAGGAAGCCAATGGGTGGATTCTGCCAACTGTGGAGTGTGTCTACTCCAATTATGCATTTGAACTGGGGAAATGACCACTAGATGGGTTCAGGGACCCCCTGAGTCCACTGTTAATTGTATCTGAGCTGAAACACTATTGATCACCTGACCTCCATAAGCCCCACTCTAATTGGTGGGCCACAGTGACATTTCAGGTCTCCTGGAATCAGTGACAGTTCAGAGCCAGTGTCGAGTAGTTCCCAAAATGTCTGTTTATTTCCCTCTCCCCAGCACACAGTTACCACGGTAAAAGGCCATAGATCCCTTTGTGCAACAATGGGAGAAAAATGAACAGTATGCATTCTTGGTAGTCTACTAGAGTCCTTCCTGAAGAGAACCTAGTCTCTCCTTCATCCGAGGCGTTCCGGGTCTATAAACTGGCTCAAGCCTGGGAGTGGATTGAAGAGCCATTGACTCTCAGTTTTCATGATTTGAGTCGGACTTTTGTGCACTTAACCTGAAAGTTTTCTGCATACACAGATCAAGTTAGAATTTAGTAGGCTTCGTATCTATTTCACTTTTAGAAACACTACAATTAACTAGCTAGTGCCGTAGATCTACATGAGTCAGACCATTTTGATTGTTGCTTTGCCTCTGTACCTTATGGTAACTACATCCACCTTGCCTTTGACAGTTAAGCGTTGCCACTTGGGTCTTGCCATCCCAGGATCCAATTATTCCCATAGCATTTATATTTCCTAGTTGAGTGACTGAGATTCCCACTGTAAAGTCCAGCCTACAGAGAAGAGCAATCACAGAACTCTTCAGGGATGCTGGAGCTCGCCCTAAAAATCTGTTTCTCAAGGTTCTGGTGAAAGGCCTGTCTTCTGGACCTTCCCAGTGTGTGGAAGTTGGTTTTAAGTGACAAATCCACTGTAGCATTACAACTCTCCTAAGCCTCTGGATCCCTTCCTTTAAAGTAAACCAAAGGAGATCAGGCAACTCCAACTCAGGGTGGACCATCTTTTGACCCACATTCCAGCCAACCAATGAAAATAAATCAGCACCTCCTGGAACTCCCTGAGCCACAGTATTAAGTGGGGATCTCTGCTTAGTTGATCCATATCAATAAATTCTGTCTGCTCCCTTTATGTTTCTGTTAGCAACATCCTTAATATCCATTCCCACACATTCCCTGGATTTCTGCTTGTATAAATCAGAAAACCAAAGTAGTTCTTTTGGAATGTAGCCACCTCTTCATGGGACACGTCGCATCCTCACCTGTAGGGGCTGCTGGAACTTGAGTCTAGTTGCAGGTCTAGAAGCAAAGAGGGTTGGTGGGGGCAGGTCCAGAGAGACTCAGCACTCTCTTCACTGGCAGCTGACTCAGGGGAGGCTGAGTCCTATCAGAGTTAATGCCCTCAGGCAGTGGTGAGATTTATTTCTGGAATAGGGAGGTCACTTCTGGCAAATAAGACTCGTCAGAATTTTGGAGTTCAATGTCCCTTGCCTCATCACAGCCTCCCCACGTTTCCTCATCTCAAATTTCTGCAAGGCCAAGACTCAGCTTTCACTGTAATCCAGTCAATTGAATGACAAGGGCTTGTGTTTGATTTTCAGCAATTTCAGCCCCGTGGCTATGGGAGAGAAGATTCTGACCCAGGGCACACGTAGAAACTCGGGTCATTTATGTGAATAGCGGAGCTCGCCCCTTTCTTTCATTACTTGGTCCAGCCACGCTAGGAGCAACCAACCAATGTTAGCATATTCTTTGGTTTTCCTCAAATGTTCAAACGTATCAGGTACAAGTTCTCTAAATTCCTTGCCTTTTATAAGTGGTGAATTAGGAGTATCAATGTCTTTATGCTGCATATTTGCAAACAGTAAGCATGTGAGCTACTGGTGTTCTCTGTGCTGTTAAAGATAGAGTCTCCAGCATTGTTAGTTCTAAACAGGTTACAGAGCCAATTCCAGAAACCCCAAAACCAAAAATTAAAATTGTTTCCTCCAAAACCACTCCTGGTACCAAAATCTGCCTTAGCCAGGGTTCTCCAGAGAGACAGAACTACTAGACTATGCAGAGCTAGCTAGACACATGAGAAGGGGTTTATTTATGTGGGATTGGCTCAGTCCCTCTAATTAGGGTTGGCTGAGAAGTCCCACAACAGATCATCTCCAAGCTGAAGACCCTGGCTCAGAGGCAGCATGGCTCAGTCTAGGTCTGAAGGCTGCAGAACCCATGAAGCTATTGGTGAAATTCTTAGTTCGTGGCCAAAGGCCTGAGAACCAGAGGGTGTGTTAGGGTGGGACACTGCTTAAATCCTGGCTCCCAGAGGCTGATGAGCCTGGAGTTGTCCAGGGTCAGGACAGGCAGGGTGTACCCCAGTTCCAGCAGACAGATTGACATAGTCACCTTCCTGTTTTTGTTGTGTCTGGGTCCCCAGCAGATCGGATGTTGCCCACCCACAGTGAGGGGGAACCTTTTCCACCTAATTTCCCCGGGCTCAAATGCTAACTTCCTCTAGAAGGACACACCCCAAAATACTGCTACCAAGTTTTTAGGTATTCCTTAATCCAGTCAAGTTGACACCTCAAATTAACCATCACGATGTAGGTGACTGAGTAAACAAACTGTGGTACATCCAGACAATAAAAACATTATTTAGTGCTAAAAGGAAATGAACTATCAACTCATGAAAAGTATGGGATGAAACTTAAATGCATATTATTAAGTGAAACCAATCTGAAAAAGCTGCGTATTATATGATTCCAACCACATGACATCCTAGAAAAGGCAAAACTATGGAGGCAGTAAAAAAATCAGTGGTTGCCAGGTTCACAGGAGGAAGAATGAATGGGCAGAACACAGAGGATGTTTAGGGAAGTAAAACTCTTCTGTATGACACGGCCATGGTGGATACAGGTCACATATTTGTCCAAATGCATAGAATGTAAAACACCAAGAGTGAGTCCCAACACGGACTACGGACTCTGGGTGATAATGATGTTAGGATGTGGAGAGGGGGATTCTGTGTGTGTGCAGGGTTAAGGGGCATATGGGAAATCTCTACTTTCCACTCAGTTTTGCTGTGATCTTAAAACTGACCTAAAATAAAGTCTCTCTCAAACAAAAAAGAGGGGGTGATGGTGTGTCCGCATCCCCAAGCTCAGGCCTCTGTGCTGGTCTTCTGAGCCTTGGCTCACCCTTCCCCATCTGCTCTCCTGGGGCCAATGGAGTGGCCCAACACACATCTAAGCATCCATAGGGCCCAAAAGTTTCAGCAGCTCTTCACCCCTCCCAGAAGAAAGCCCAAACCCTTGGACATGTCATGGGGCGTCCTTCATGGTGTGGCTCACACTTAGCTGATGGGCCTCTTCCATCTTACTCCCCATTCTGTCACATGAGAAGGAATTTACTGGGGGGTTGGCTCAGCCCCTCTAATTAGGGTTGGCTAAGAAGTCCCACACTCCCTGACCCACTCCCCTGTACTCCAGAGACTCTGACCTTTGACCATCACACGGCAGGACAGTGCCAGTTTAGCTTGCAGACTGAATTTTAAGTCCAGGATTTTTCTCGAGCTCATGTGTTCCAGTCCATAAAAGAACATGACGGGTGATGCTCTGGCATCCTGTGGGTCCCTCAGGTGGTCATGGAGTGGTCCAGGGAAAGGGGGCCTCCTTCAACATATGGCAGAATAGCCAGGCACAGAGGAAATATGTAAGAACATACCTTTTAAAGAGCATACCTCTTAAATGCTGTGAACATTTGTCCAAAGGCAAGGTAGAATGTCAGACAACAGAGGATGTAAGCATTAAGAGATAAACAAAATGTAAACCCACAGGACAAACTTGAATCCTTTAGAACGAGAGACAGACTTCTAACACACAGCACAGCGGGGAGCGGGCCTCAGGGTATGGCAACACCTCAGCACTATTTCCTAAGAGTTGAAGAAGACAGTTCAGGGGAGGTTTTCCCAGGAGAGGAGCTTTTGAATGCAGGTGAGTCTGGCCCACTTTAAAAGCAGACAGCTTTGAGAACTTTTATTTATTTTGTTTTAAAATCTACACTTATTTAATTTTCCATATAACCTCTTTCCAACCACTAAGTAAATGTGATCACTATAAAATGCTTATTACAAAAACAATTGAACAAGCCACAACAGTATTTTTTTAAAGTAAAACTGAAGTGCTGTAACATTTTAGTAGCTGTATCTGACATAAACCCTTCTCTGTGCATATGCAGTTTTATACAAATCACACTGTACCTGATATTTTGAAACATGTAGCTTTTTTTCTTTTTTACCAGACAGGGTCTCCTTCTGCCGTCTAAGCTGGAGTGTACTGGCACAACCATGGCTCACAGTAGCTTCAACCTCCTGAGCTCGAGGGATCCTCCTGCCCCAACCTCCCAAGTAGCTAGGACTACAGGCACAAGCCATCGCGCCATCACGTCTGGCTTTATTTTTAGTAGGGCCAGGGTCTCATGATGTTATCCAGGTTGGTCTCAAACTCCTGGGCTCAAGTGATCCTCCCACCCCAGCCTCTCAAAGTGCTGGGATCACAGGCATGAGCCTCCATGCCCTGCGACTGTTTCTTTTCCTTTAACTTCTGCCCTTTGCTGTCCCCACTTTCACTCTGTGCTTCTGTGCTATCTTTGTGACCTGCAGTGTGACTGTGCACACCCTGTACCCACAATTATGGACAAGTGAGCACGCATGGGTGCAATCTGCAAGTGCGTCTCATTCTTTTTTACCAGTGAGTGGCAGGAATCCCTCCCCACCAGCCCTCGAGGCCTGATGAATACCTTCCAGGGGCTGCAGACTGCTCCCTAATGCAGATGCAGAATCAATCTCTTTTCAACCTTTCCCTGTTGACAGGCCTTGCCATTTCAAATGCAGTGTTTTATTTTTTTTGCCCTCATAAACATCCTTGTGCTTATATCCTTGATTATTGGCTCCAAAATGAAGACAGAGAGTTCTTTTTCTTCCTGGGGCCTTAAACAGAATCGGCCACATAGTAGGTTATCAATGTTAGTGAAATGGTACATACATGGATAGCCACATAGTAGGTTATCAATGTGAGTGAAATGGTATATACACAAATAGCCACATAGTAGGTTATCAATGTGAGTGAAATGGTATATACACGG
>CM052660.1:5115479-5169774 GCA_028533165.1 Leontopithecus rosalia
ATACACGGATAGCCACATAGTAGGTTATCAATGTGAGTGAAATGGTATATACACGGATAGCCACATAGTAGGTTATCAATGTCAGCAAAATGGTATATATACAAATAGCCATTCATTCTCCCAGCATTTTGATGCATGTTTTCTCTTTGTACTTGGGCCCTACTACAGAGTCTCAAATGAATTAAATAGACAATTCAATTTCTTATTTAAATTAAATAGAGACATATATTTATTTTGAATCATTAGAGGATTTCAATGCATTTTATGCATTTATGCTTTAATGTGAATATGGAATAATTGGAAGAATTATAATTTCATTTATGCCACTGTATTTGTCGCAGGGACAGTTTTCCCAATGGAGAACGCGATGTCTCCACATCTTTGGGAGAGAGGATCGAGAAAATGAAACTCTCTTTGAGGCAGGACAAGCAAAGTGTAAGAAATAAGGCTTTTTGCTGTGGGTTCGCTCAGAATGTGCAGAGTTTGTGGGAGCTTTCTAAACTGGACCTCTGACCATAGAAGCTGACCAAGAGCAGCTCGACAATCTCATTTTGAAGGTCAGCTGGTGACCTCCCTGAATTGCTTCTGTCTCAGAATTGTGAGAGAAAGCAAATACATTTCTGGATTAACAGTGAGCAAAGAGAAATCCCCCTTTCTCCTGTCACCACTGAACTCTCTGCCCGATTCCCCCCTCACACACCTGCCGTTTAAGGGGCCCCATTTCCTTCCTGACTCTGAAATGAATATTCCGAAGAGGAAGCCACACAGCCTGCACCCTTGTCCTCAGCCAGAAGACGAGCTCTTGCATGCTTCTCTGGCAGGCACTTACTGACCCCACAGCAGCCGACGTTCTCCAGCCACCTCCTCCGCTCTGCTGTGCTCCTCCTGCATCTCCTCCTGGGCATCTTCACCTCTAGATGCCAGATGGAGCCACACACCAATGCCTCTCAGAGACCCACAGAGAGCTCTCTAGGGGATACTCCACGAAGTTGTAGTAGGTCAAAGGCAGAACACCTCGAAAACGTGATTTACAGCCTTTTCTTCATGAGCTACAACATGCATGACCAGAAGAAAACTCTGTAACACCAGTGACCCCACAGGGCTTAGCAATGGTGAAGGGTAAAACAGAGAATGCATGTCTGTGTCCGTTTACCTTGGAACAAGCAGAGGAAGAAAGGGGTGAGGAATCTTGAGAAGGAAACTGTATCATTGAGAGAAAATCCAAATGACTTGATGGCCTGCCCCTTGGAGCCTTGAGAGAAAGAAAGCCCTGCTCACTCCAAACGTCTCACACTCAGAGGCCTCTCTGAATACCCCAGGGACGTATGACCCTTCCCTGAGGACATGTTGTGACAGTGAGTCTTCGGATCACTGCCAAACCCCATTCCTGTGGAGGCAGGTGACACAGACTCCATACATTAGCTTCCTTTGGAGCGTGACATTCATTGTTTATGACATTTGTTTTGAGACAGGGGCCTCCTCAAAGGAGAGCCCAGAACAGACAGGGAGACAGAGGTGTCCTTGGGCAATGAGCCCGAAGTCCGGCTGGCATGTTACCTCAGGCTTCAGGTATGAGGTCAGGCGCAGAGGCCGTTTCTCCTCTACCTGCCTGCCCCTGGAAACGTCTCCACTTTGAGCTGCCAGTTGCTCAAGTTACCCCTCTCACCCCCATGTGTACATGTTGCTACAGCAGCACAACTAAGCAGGGAATGGTTTTTTTTCTTTTTTTGAGATGGCCTCTCTCTTTGTTGCCGAGGCTGGAGTGCAGTGGCACGATCTTGGCTTACTGCAACCTCCACCTCCGCAGGTTCAAGCCATTCTCCTGCCTCAGCCTCCCAAGTAGCTGGGACTACAGGTATGCACCACCACACCCAGCTAATTTTTGTGTTTTTAGTAGAGATGGGGTTTCACCATGTTGGCCAGGCTGGTCTCGAACTCCTGACTTCTTGATCTGCCTACCTTGGCCTCCCAAAGTGCTGGGATTACAGGCCTGAGCCACCGCACCCAGCCAGAATGATCTAAAAGACTGTCTAATCCCAGCTGTATATTCACTCTTTAGTCCAATAACTTCGAAAACCAACTAGGTGCTGGGCACTGTACTAAGCTCTGGGGGAGCAGGGGAGGAGTGAGGAAGCTGGAGGGTCTTCCCTGAGGTCCACTAAGCAGATGGGCTCACAGACAGATCCATACCACAAGATGCTGCTGGCCCATAACAGTCACAATGATCCATCCCTAGCCTCCTCTTCCTTTCCCCATTACCTTGATAGAAGATGTCACCATGCCCCCAGCTACCCAGCCCACTGGGGGTCATTCTACATCCCTCCCGCTTTTCCCCCACACATCTAAAGAACAGTCACTGATTCCTGATCTTCAGGCTTTCTAAAAATGTGTGGAATCTGCCCACACTCTGCATCTCATTGCCACCCACCTAATTATATGCCACTATCTTCTTTCATTGCAACAACCCCCTAGCTAGTCTCTTGCTTCCAGTCTTGTACCTACACCAACATGTTATCCACATGGGGCCAAAGAGATCTTTCAAATACACAGCCCCATTTGTCAGTCCCTGCTCAAACTCCTCAGATGACCTTCTACTATGCGCCAACTCCTTATAGGGCCGTCATGATCCAGTCTCTGCCTACTTTTATAATTTCACTGACCTATCCACCCATCCGTCCATCCATCCGTCCGTCCATCCATTCATCCATCCGTCCGTCCATCCATTCATCCATCCGTCCATCCACCCATCCATCCATCCACCCATCTGTCCACCCAACCATCCACCCATCCATCCACCTGTCTGTCTGTCCGTCCATCCATCCATCTGTCCATCCACCCATCCACCCATCCATCCACCCATCCGTCCATCCACCCATCTGTCCACCCAACCGTCCACCCATCCATCCACCTGTCCGTCTGTCCGTCCATCCACCCATCCGTCCATCCACCCATCCGTCCATCCACCCATCTGTCCACCCAACCGTCCACCCATCCATCCACCTGTCCGTCTGTCCTTCCATCCACCCATCCGTCCATCCACCCATCCACCCATCCATCCACCCATCCGTCCATCCACCCATCTGTCCACCCAACCGTCCACCCATCCATCCGTCTGTCCGTCCGTCCATCCATCCGTCCATCCTCCGTCCATCCATCCGTCCACCTATCCGTCCACCCAACCGTCCACCCATCCATCCACCCATCCATCTGTCCGTTCATCCATCCATTTGTCCATCCGCATATCCATCCATCCATTGTCCATACATCCACCCACCCACGCACCAGTTAGCCATCCAATCAATACTTACCAAGTACCTCCCAGAGCTGTTCATCCATCCCTGACTGTCATACTGCATGTGACACCACAGCTGTGGTCTTACTCTTAGAAATAAGAGTTCCACTTTATACCCCAGTTCTGGTCCCAGATTCTCATCAGGCACCCTGTGCAGTAACTTTTCATGGACTTCAGCTCTTCCAGCAGCAGGGTCTTGATTTGCTGCCACTCTCCACCTTGGCCCAAGGTCCAGGCTTGGCCACTGGCTGACTCACATTTCTGACAGGAACAACTTCACATGCCCTTGGGTTCTGCTGTGCCCGAATACCCCACTTGTTGAGACAGCCCCATTGATTCTTATTAGACTTCCCAGCCCCAAGGCCCATAGGAACTACTTCCTCCTCCTTTGACCCAGAGTCCACAGCCAGGTCAACCCATGCACACACATGCACCATGCCCAATACTGCCACCCCAGAAGTGGGCACGGTCACTCCAGTCTGCCTGTCCAGCTTGTGAGGAACAGGCCTCCCTAACTCTGTTCTGAGACTAGCAAATGTGAGGCTGAGAAGGCCTGGAATTAAGAGAGTTTGGAGAAGACCAACGAAATCCCCTTGGGAAGTGCTGACGAACTGAAGAATAAGGTGGTTGAGTCTCTCCAATACCATCTGCCTGAGCAAATGAAATCAGAGGCACCTCAGCTGGCCTGCAAGCCTCCTGTGCAGGACTTGAGGGGCTTGGGGCATTGGTGGGTGGAGCCTCCCTGTGACCACCCCATTGTCTCACTGTGGGTGGGACCTTCACCGACCTTCTTTCAACCTAGACTCAGAGGCAGGCCAGGAGGTCCCAGAAGGCAGCCATCTCCCTCCTGCATGGGAGAAGATGATGGGAAAGTTCTCGAATCCACAGACAAAGAGCTGCAGGATTCATGAAGCCCCAATGCCCCCCAGGCCGGTGGCAGAGACTCCCCTAGGAGAGGATTGGCAATTTATGCCTCACCACAAGAATTACAGGAAGTGCCAGAGATTGGCAGCCCGGCAAGTGTGGGGCTTCCTTATAATGATTTTTAAAATCATCTTGAAATAGTCCAGATTTTTTAGAGATGAACAAATACCGCTGTGACCCTCAGAAAAACACAAGCTGATCACAGTTGCCATAGACACGAGCACCCGTTGCTCTGAGCTACACATTTAGGCACGATTTCCTCAAATGACCTCTAGAGTTTAAAGAGTCTTACTGCTTTCATTAGGACAGGATGTGTGGATGCCTGGCAGAGACGGGAAGAGAAGCATAAAACAGGTGAAAAAATGTTGATGTTTCCATTAGATGAGAGAGATAAACCAGTCACGGGTTTCCTGGCCCACACGATGAAAATTGCTTCCAAGTCTCGATAATGCCATGGTTTGGTTTTGTTTCCTTTTGAGATGAAGTTTTGCTCTGTCACCAGGCTGGAGTGCAGTGGCGTGATCTCGGCTCACTGCAACCTCTGCCTCCCGGTTCAAGTGATTCTCCTGCCTCAGCCTCCCGAGTAGCTGGGACTACAGGCACGCACCACCATGCCCAGCTACTTTTTGTATTTTTAGTAGAGACGGGGTTTCACCATGTGGACCAGGATGGTCTCAATCTCTTGACCTCGTGATCCACCCGCTTCGGCCTCCCAAAGTGCTGGGATTATAGGTGTGAGCCACTGTGCCCAGCCAATGCCAGATGCAGCCCTGAAATTCCTGCTCTTGTATAATTTTTTTTTAATTTTGGTAATATACATGTAAAATAAAATTAGCCATTTCAACCCTTTCTGAGTGTATAGTTCAGGGGCTTTACCTGCATTCACACTGCTGTGCAGCCATCACCACCACCCAGCCCCAGTACTTCTTCCTCTTCCCAAACTGTAACTGTGTCCCCTTAAACATAATCCTCCATCCCTCTCTCTCCAGTCCCTGAGACCCGCCATTCAGCTTTCTGTCTCTACAAATTTGACTGCTCTAGGGACCTCATGTGAATGGAATCATAAACTTTGTCTGGTTGTGACTGGCTTATTTCATGCAGTGTATCTTCCAGATTCATCCGTGTGGCACCATGAGAGGAGCTCCATCCTTTTTTGACGGAATAGCATTCCATCACGTCTGACCACAGTTTGCTTATTCATTCATCCCTTGATGGACATTTTGTATGATTTGGTTTTTAACCTAAAGACAAAGGATACAAGTTTGTGCCCACAAAGGCATAGATTTGTTAACTGATTTGCTTTTTAAGTCAAGGATATTGGGCAATTTAAAGAAGAACATTTAAAAGATTTCATTTTAGACAGGTTGATGCACAGCACCCAAACCTCTGACCTTTCCTCAACATTCTTCTGTTTCTGATAATGATTAGAGCCTCATTTGGTTAGCAGATGGAGCCAGAGTCCTTGGCTCCCTGTGCTTCAACCGTCTTCCTGGATTTCACAGCTCTCCTTTGATTCCTCCCATTCTCATTTCTTCTGACACGGTGGTCTCCAGCTTCCTTCCATGGCAAGTGGCACTCGAAATGCTCTTGATTGGACTATAGGAGGCTTCACCTGCATTTCGGGGGAGGCTGACCTGTGTGTTTGTATGTGTGTGTGTGTGTGTGTGTGTGTGTGTGAAAGAGAGAGAGAGAGAGAGAGAGAGAGAGAGAGAGAGAGACATGCAGATAGACATCAATATTTTGCCCATTTCCTTTGCCCTTTTCCTTATTGGTGACACAGTCTGGGCCACACTGCTGAGATCAAGGGTTGTCTGACTTCTCACTGGTGACTCTGCAGTGGCCCCGGTCCTCACCTGTCCCCTACTCTGCAAATCAGAGTAAGGGCTTCAGGGCTTGTGGCCACAAACCAAGGAAGCTTGGATGTACAGATCGAGCCTCCAGGAGCATTGATGGGGGCATTAGCTTGGATGTACAGATGGAGCCTCCAGGAGCATTGATGGGGGCATTAGCTTGGATGTACAGATCGAGCCTCCAGGAGCATTGATGGGGGCATTAGCTTGGATGTACAGATGGAGCCTTCAGGAGCATTGATGGGGGCATTAGTGAGATGCAGGGGCAAAAGTTGGATTAGAGAAAGAACAGGGCAATGGAGATCTGGAAGTAAAGAAATAACCAAGAATGCGTCAATCAAGGTGGTAAACTGGCTGTCCAGAAACCAAGTGCAGCCAGGAAATGGGTCCGATTTAGCTGACCTGGTGTAAGATTTGTTTACATTCATTGTTTATATTTTTTAAATGTAGCATTTCACATAAACATCTACATGCTCAGCTTCTCTTGAAAAATCAGAAGATGCGCTCCTGGGAGCCCACAGTGGGCTGAGCCTGAGCAGGGCACCCCTGTGGCCGGAACAGGTGCTGCTCCCCTCAGCTCAGGTCCCCGGCTCCCCCGACTCCCTGTGATGACACCTGCCTGACTTTTGCATTTGTGACGCCTCCTGGGGCTACCGAGTCAGGCCCAGAACAGAATGAACCCTCAGGCAAGGTGTTGCTCCCACAATTGCTAAAGCCGGCTGTTCAGCAATGCCGAGATGGGGAAGGAGGAGGCAGAGGGGAAGTTTAATCTGAGGTTTAGATTCTAACATTTGGAGAAAAAACCCTGCCAGTCCAGTGGCACTGACCTTGACCTCAGATGCCACAGGGCCTCCACCTTGCACCAGGCAGGGAAGACCCACTCCACTGCTCTTCCCCATCCCAGGCGGCCCGCCCATGGTTAGCACATCGTTCTCCAGGACAGAGCACATCTGGGACAAGGCCTTGCCGGGCCAGCGTGGTGCCTCCCGCCCTGCGTGCCGTTCTGCTCTGCATGGACTCTCCAGGGAAACCTTTAGTATATTCATCCCTCAAGCACTTTCTGGGCACTCCCTGTCTGAGGGCACTGAGGGTGCAGATGAGAAGGTACAACCCTTGTGTGGGAAAATCACAGTCTCCTAGGGGACAGAGACAAGTGAACTGGGTCACAGCACCTTGGGATGAGTGTTAAGGCAGACAGCAGGCAGCTTGGTGCAATGGTGTGAGCCTGTAATCCCTGCTACTCGGGAGGCTGAGGTGGGAGCATAGCTTGAGCCTGTTCAAGGCTAGCTTGGGAAACAGAGCAAGACCCTGTCTCAAGAAAAGGTGGACAATAGGCCTCGCCCTTTATTCTGTCTCCTGACACTAAGACATCCATCCAGGATTCAGCTGTGTGTTCAGTGGGCACCAAGCCTGCCCAGCAGTGGAGGCTGCAGCAACACCTGCTGAAGGAAGGAATGAGCTGGTTGCAGAGGAGGCGGGGACTCCACCAGTGCAGGAGAGAAAAGAAGTCTCTGGGGGCTTCTCAGAGGAAAGCGGCTTGAATGACAGGTGCATGCAGGGGTGCGGCCCAGGCTGCAGGAGAAACACAGTGCACCGGTACAGACCATCAGGAGGGCTGTGAGCCTGGAGTGCCTCGGGGATGGTGGGACGTGAGCTGTCCTAGGTTGGCCGGGCTCTGGTAAGACCCTCGTTCACTGGGCTAGGCAGACTAGATTCTTGTATGAGGGAGACGAGGAGCTTCTAGGGTGTTTATTCAAGGAAAGGCAAAGTCAGAGCAGAGTTTTTAGACAGAGGTTCTGGGATGGGTGTATAGGATGGGCAAGAACCGTGGCTGAGTAATGCTGTCAGCCACCCCAGGCAGCTGATCTACTCTTGCCTCTTCCTGTCTCCTGCCCACATCTGCCTGCACGTGCCCACACCTGCCCCCTCCTATTTCTGCTTCCACCTGCCCACATCTGCCTGCACCTGGCTCTTCCTGGCTCCTTTTGCCACCTCCTGCCTCTAACTGCCTCCCCCTGGCCACATCTGCCCATATCTGCTTCCACCTGCCCACACCTGCTTCCTCCTCCTGTCTCCTCCTGCCTCTACCTGCCCACATCTGCCTCCTCCTGCCTCTCCTTCCAGAGCCAATCTCTTTCCTCTGCTCATCTTGGCCTTGCCCTTGCTGGGCTCAGCTTGGGCTCACTTGCCCTAGAAGCCCTGCCTGCAGCTTTGCTCACCCTGGTCATGTGGAGTAGGTCTCCTTGGGTTGCTCTTTAGATTTCTGTGTATCAGAACTAGACTGGGGACATGTTTTTGTTTTTGTTTTTAATCCCCATGCATCCTCAGCACACTTGTACCCAACTGACCCTTCAAAGATTCGTGCCCAAATTGCTAATGACAGTGAAGCATCCTGCGTTTGGGCCTCTGGCTTGTTTTCTGTTAAACGGTTTGTTTGTTTTTTTTTCTGGAGTAACTAGACTTAAAATGTGAGATCCCTGTTTGAAAAGTCACACACTGTATTCATCTTCCAAAGATGAAACCTAATATGCACCTATGTTTGCTATAGAAGAATGGGAAGTTTTAAAAGTAAAGCATAATCAAAAACTAGAGGATTCCAAGACGAATTCTTTGACTGCTGGAATGATTCCCTTTTATTAGTAAGAGGAAAAAGTTCTCAGGTCATGTTACTGAAAAAGCTATAACATAACCATTAATGATTTCACTTGCTGAAACATCTGGAAAAGCATTTCACTGGCACGTTATGCTATTTAGATGTAATGAATGATGAGGACTAGTTCGTATTCTTTGTTCAGAAAGGCATTCATAAAATTTTGTTCAAAGGGAGGGAAAATGTATCTGTGGCAGCCGGCTTTTGCACGCTGGGTTTCTTGAGCTCTTCAGCGAAGCTCTGGTAACACACATCCAAATTTACTCCAGTGCAGAGCACCCTGGGATTGTCAGGGGCCAGAAAGGGTCAGGGAAGAGAGATCTGGGACCTGAGGATGAGGACACTGGCTCCTGGCCATCTCTGTTCCAAGAAAGGAGGCTGGTACTGCTGCTATTTTACCAATTCCAGGAAGTTACCATAGCATGGATACTAATTTATCAATTTACACACTCCCTATCTGTAGCAAAAAAAACATATCAAGAAGGAATATCCATGTGAATATGCCTTAAAGCCATACAAAAGTAGCATCAATTCTAAAAATGTTTGAATTGAGGAAAACACAAACTTTTTTTAAAGTCCATTTTTGTTTATTCTGTCGCCGGAATATTTCTGTTGCCCAAGCTAGCCTTGAACTCACAGGCTCAGATGATCCTCCCACCTCAGACTCCTAAGCAGCAGGAATGACAGGCTCACACCACAGCGCCCGGCTGCCTGCTGTCTGCCGTGACTCTCGGCCGAAGGTGCTGTGACCACCCCACCCTGTCAGCTCACCTGTCTGTGTCTCCTAGGCGACTATGACTTTTTTCTAATTGTTGACTCTCTCCCACAATTAGAGTCATGACTGATGAGTGAGAGCTCCCTGATTAGAAACAAAGAGTGTTTCAGTGACACAGCACACTCCTGCTAATGAAGGGGCTGCTATGCTGGTGTCTTCACAACGATTATCTCATTCAGTGATCTTTTTTTATTTTTGTCAACTCCTTTCACAGGAAAGAAACTGGGTCCCCAGCACACAAGCGACTTTCCACACAGTTGTGGCAGCACTTGGCAAGAGTCTAGGTCTCCTGTGACATTGAAGCCACATTACACCCAAATCAGCTGTCATTCTGAAATATGGGGGAATAAACATTTTCCTTCTTTCTTTTTTAAAAAAATGTGAGCGAATGTTACCTATTTGAACTATTTTTACACCTTTATGAATATATCCAGGTCACATGCCACAGAGTTTACACACATGCGTGTATACACACAAACACACATACACACACACTTGATAAGTCGCTTATTTTGCTTTGGTTTTTATTTATTTTATTTTTTTGAGACAGAGTCTTGCTCTGTCGCCCAAGCTTGAGGACAGTGGTGCGATCTCAGCTCACTGCAACCTCTGCCTCCTGGGTTCGAGTGATCTTCCCACCTTAGCCTCCCAAGTAGCTGGAATTACAGGCATGCGCCATCACGCCTGTCTAATTTTTGTATTTTTAGCAGAGATGGGCTTTCACCACGTTGGCCAGGCTGGTCCCAAACTCCTGACCTCACGTGATCTGCCTGTCTCCCAAAGTGCTGAGATTACAGGCGTGAGCCACCACGCCCAGCCACAAGTACCTTATTTTAAAAAGCATAAGCAAGAAAGTTCCCCCTTTTCCCTAACAAGGGGTTGATTCTACCTGGATCAGAAACAAGCCTGGGGCCTCTGTTTCGTCATGTGCAAAACGCCATCCCTGGTGTGGGTAATCACTAGAACCTCCTTCCAGCTCAGAAAATTAAGGATTCTTATTATCAATTCCACTCATGGCTTAATTTGGGCAAGTGTGGAGTTGCAAATCACCAGATTTTCAACAATTCCAATATGAGTGGATGGTAGAGTACTGGAGAGGAATTTTAATCAAGTGACTCATGAAGAGATGCCCTTTTTTTCTTCCTAGAGAGGAAGAGATGCAGATTTATAAAAAGGCATTATCATGAGAATAAATACAAGTTAAGTCACGTATTTAAAGCCTGATGCCATTAATAAAATGATGCAGCTAGGTCACTGGCATCAACACCTTCACTTGGCATTTATTTATTGTCCAGTCATTTCAGGAGTGAAAAATCTCAGAGATAGGTCTGCAGGAAACGGGATTGCCTTCTCGCTCTACGGAGCGAGAAGGACTCAGATTGGGGGAGTCACAGAGTCTCAGATCTCAACACCCGTATCGATTCCTAGACAGGCCAACTGCACTGCAGCAAGGGTCATTAATAACGTCCTTTAAAGAACAGCAGCAACAAACAGCCACGTTTAAACTAAATTGGAATTAGAAATCCTCAGCTAATTGCCAACTAGACCATCCTCCAGGGGACGTTGGCACCAAATATTCAGTGAGTCAGGAAAGGAGGTTCTGAGGGGGCGTCACAACATCCAGAGCCTGGGTTTCAGCCTCTTCAACAGAGTTACTAACATTAGAGTAATTCATGACACCTCTCAGCCCCACAGGGTCTCTGTAAAATGGGACAACACTTCCCTTATGAGATTACTGCAAGGGAGAAGCCAGGGGTGCTGGAAGGCTTCGTAGATTCCAGAGCTGGGAGAGCCCAGGACACCACCTTCTACCCCCATCTGAAGGTCCCTGTGGGGTGGGCTGTTGCTTCCAGACAGAAGGGGGTTGAGGCCCTGGGAATTCTGTGTCAGAAAGAGAGGCAAGGGCCAGCGGTCCAGGCAAGCCCAGACATAGAAAATACACACTAATAATTAATACATAACAGCTAATAAATGACTCAAATTATGTCATTTCAAATTATGTTTTTATTGAAAAAACAGTCCCCAAATTCATACCCGTTTACGAAACATGACATAAACTTTGCTGTGGGGTTGGCTCTCCCATGTCACAGTGAATGAGGTTTGTAGTTAAGTGTAAGATAGAAAACAGCACTGTCTTCCTTTATAAGCTGACATCAATCCCTGGGATATCTTACAAATGGAGGGTGACTTCCAGATTTTAGTATGAAACGGAAGTTGAATCCCATTTGATGAATGAAGGGCTAGGCCACAGCTTGGGGACGGCAGAGAGAGTTTCCGCCACGCAGGATGCTTTCTCGTGAAAGGAGAGTGGATCCCAGAAGCTGCAAGCCTAGCTCAGAGGCAACTGGCACCTGCACATCAAGGAGAAGGCATCTGGGCTGGGAGCAGAAGGAAGAAGGCCTTGATGGCAGACCCAGAGAAATCTCTATTTGCTTCACAGTCAGAGGACAGAATCATGCAGTTCTGAGGCTTAGTCTAAATGTTTGACCCCTTTGCATCACCCCTTCCAGAAGTTTCTGCCTCATAAAGGACTTGGGGTGGAGGGATCCCTGTGAATGTCTGGGCTTTTAACAGCACTCAACAAGCCTGGACACGGACACAGCAGCCCCCAAGGAAGGGTTGTTCAGGGACAGATGCCTCCAGCACGACCCTGGGAGGGAACTGGAGATGTCTCCAAGCCAGGGTGCTCTGCAGAACAGATCAGGGAAGGTGCTCTCGGGTGGAGCCGGGGTCATACCAGAAAGATGAAAAGCTCCCCGGGGGAAGAAAGGGGAGCAAAGGATGGAGCTGCAGGGCCCAGATCCGCTCGGGCTGGGAGGAGCTGAGTCACAAACAGCTGTCCACAGAGTGGCCAGCTGCATGGAGACACAGTGGACATCCATCACCAGGCTGGGGAAGGACAAGAAGGATCGGGTGCCCCTGGTAACGGGATTCAAGCCTGGGATGTGGGTTGGGCTGAAATGATCTCACATGCCCACCAGCGCTAGAGCCTGAGATTCCCGGGGTTCATTTTCATCATAAAAGCTCCGCTTACGTCTGGCCCAGCTGCATCCCGCGGTCAGAAAAGGCCATATTTGCCACGGACCACGGGAGCCAGGAGTCCCAGCAACCTGGGCACTGGGAGGGGCAAGCGAGGAGGGGCCAAGGAAGGAATGGGGTGGAGCCCAGAGCCCGCGACAGACTCAGAGGGGACTGCTGGGGGAGATGGCGCTGTCAGTCACGCGTCCTGGTGCCAGCCTCTCCATGGAAACGGGAGGAAAGAAGGGCAAACACAGATGGGAGCACCTGCTAAGAAAAGGGTTTGCAAATGCCACAGAGGTATGTAGAGGCAGAGACAGGGATGGGGGAGAGAGGGCCTGTGCTCATAGTGGGGCCCCAAACATCCACAGCCCCTCTCTTCACAGGCCTCGAAGAGGAGGCTCCCAGGGGACGCTGCCCCTAGAACTGGAGCCTTAAGGGGACCCACCTCCTGAGGCTGTTGCTCACAAATGACCACAGACCCATAGCTAGAAGGGTCATTCCTGCCTTCCAGCAAGTTCGCATGCACATATGCTGACCACCTCTCAGGTGTAGACAATGCCCAGAGCCCCTAGGGAACAGAGCGGGGAAGGCTGGGCCCCTGCGCCCCAGTGCTCCACAACCTCAGCAGAGCGGGCCAGTGGGGTGGGGACAAGCTTCCCCTCCTTCCCCATGGAAAGGAGCATGGGGTTGAGGGCTGGGAGACCGGATTCTAACTTCCTAACCAGTGTCCATGTGTCCAGTATCCACAAAGCCCCATCATTCCCCAAAGATGTGATGTATCCTTGGGGATGAGTGTGGCATTCTGGGAAATTCAAACCATCACCCAGCTTTCTATGAAGTACTTAGGTTTTCCAGTCCAGAGAGGTAGCCCAACTCAATTTGAGGAGAGCATCTTATTTACTGAAAAGCAGATCTCAAAGACATGTCCCAAAGGCAGGGTAGGGTGTCTGACTCTCTCTTCACAGCAAATAAATATTCTAACACATGAAGGACAAGAATATCACCTTAATACAACACAGTCCACATTCAGGCTGTCAGTGGTGAAGCAATGCAATGGACACCTGTGAGGTGCGAACTCTGCTCACATGTCTGGGGTTCTGCAGCCTCAGTGAACACCCCTACAGCGCAAAGAGAAAAGGGAAATCAAACTTGAGTTTCTTTTTCCAAAGATTATGCTCTGGAAAACCTTTCATTTCAGAACCCAGAAGCTTTCAAAACAACTATGAGAAAGATGAGTGAGTTACAGTCATCAGAGAGGTGTGTGTGTGTGTGCGTGTGCGTGCGTGTGTGTGCGTGTGCGTGTGCGTGCGTGTGTGTGCGTGTGCGTGTGTGTGCGTGCGTGTGTGTGCATGTGTGTGTGTGTGTGCGTGTGTGTGCGTGTTAACTAACAGGAAGTTGTTAGCAAGTATCTGTGCTTCATAGTTTACAAAGTATTTTCTTTTTTTTTGAGACGGAGTTTCACTCTTGTTACCCAGACTGGAGTGCAATGGCGCATTCTCGGCTCACCGCAACCTCCGCCTCCTGGGTTCAAATGATTCTCCTGTCAGCCTCCCAAGTAGCTGGGATTACAGGCATGTGCCACCATGCCCAGCTAATTTTTTTTGTATTTAGTAGAGACAGGGTTTCACCAAGTTGGCCAGGATGGTCGCGATCTCTTGACCTCGTGATCCACCTGCCTCGGCCTCCCAAAGTGCTGGGATTACAGGCGTGAGCCACCGCACTCAGCCTACAAAGTATCTTAGACATTACTTCATTAAATCTCAAATCAGGATTCTCATGGCCATTAGGGAAATTGAGGTTTAAGGAAACCACAGGACTCCCAGACTGGCCCAGGCCAGAGGGGTACAGGCCTGGGAAGGGAAGATCGAATCCAGACCTTCTAACTCAAAATTCCAGGCTCTTCCCTTCTGCCACCTGGGATAGATTTGTCAATCCCAGCTAAGAGATGTCACCACGAACAAGGGAATGGAGGGAAGAATGATGTGTGTTCAGCATAGCTTTCTCTGTTAAATGCCTGGGAGCTTTAGATACATTCTTGATGTTGTAATTAAACAGTTTTTTAATATTAATTTGTGATTATGTTTGCAAGGAAAGTCCCAGGAAACTTAAAATATGCTATACATCTGAGCACATTTTTATCGCACATCAGAATTCTCACAGAGTTTAATTGGGCCCATGGTGTAAACACATCCTCATTTTCATCCAGAATGCGTGGCATGCCGCTATGTTTTCAGGAAAGAGAAAATTATCTTAATTTATGTAAAGAGTATTCCTAAAGATATGTATAATGCAGTCCACGAGGATTAAACACCAAATGTGTAAATATCACAAAATTATCTCGGCACATATTGTCTCTGAAATGGAAACAACTTTCTTTGCTGCAAACAGTCACTCAGGAGAATCTTGAATTTTGTCACGTTTCTGTTTAGGTGAGTATGGAAGGGGTGGTAGGCAGAATCCAAAAATGTCCCCCAAGATAACAGTAATCCAGGCATGGTTGTGAAGGGACTCTGCAGATGGGATTATGCTTGCTAAATGGCTGACTGTAAAGCAGGGAGATAATCCAGGATCACCCTAGGTTATCACAAGAGCCCTTAAAGGCAGAAGAGGAGCAGGAGAGCCAGAGAGATGAGGGAGAAGCAGGTCAGAGAGACTGGCAACACCCAGCTGGCTTTGAAGATGGAGAAAGGAGCCACTCACTAAGGCATCGGGACAGCCTCTAGCTCTGAGGACCCCCGCAGCCCACAGCCTGCATAGAGGCTGAGACCTCAGTTCTACAACCTCAAGGAACTGCATTCTGCCAACACCTGAATGAGTTTGAGAGCAAATTCATCCTGAGCCTCTGGAAAGGGACATGACCCTGCAGTATGTCGACTTCATCTGGTGAGACAATGAGCAGAGAACCAGCTGGGCCAGGCCGTGCCCAGGCTTCTCTGACAGTGCGCCACGGCGTGTGTGCTACTTTGTCACCGCTGCGTTAGGAATCTGAGCAGGGAGGGGTGCGTGGTGGGGTGGCACGAGCACACATGGCTGCAAAGGGGCACATGTGCCATTCCCCACCCTCCTGTCTCTTCTCCGCAGGGAAAGCAGAGTAAAAAACTGCAGCTGCAATGACGGGCCTGCATGCCGTGCATAAAAGGCTGGAGAGAAACTTCAGGAAGCCCTTCTTCACCACTGTTCTCATCATTCCACCTGCGGAATGGCTTCGCTTCCCCAGAAGAACTGGGAACAATCTTTTTTTAATATCTCCTATGGCCCAAAACATAAGCACTTAACACAAGTTTATGTATATTTGGCCACAATAAACCACATATAAAATTTTGGACATCCATTTATCGATAAAGCTCATTCTAAAGCCATAATGTTAATAATTAACACATGGCAGAGTTCTTCAACTTGGCATGTTAATTTTCAACATACACATTGCATGTAATTTTCTTTTTCAACTTTTTTTCTTTTTGACGGGAGGACGATAATCATAAGTTGAATTCAAATAAAAATAACACAGAACCACTTTCTGTGCCTTATATTCCTTAATAGAAGAACTGCAAAATCAAATTAATATATTCATCATAAATAAGCTTTCTAGTTCCAAGACATGTTAACCATTGAAGATGGTATTGAAACTTGACTCCAAGGAGGAGTTATAACTGAGTCACACTTAGCTGCCATTTAAAAGGGTCCACAAAAGCCTGTAAAAATTTATCCGAAAAAGATAAAGAAAAACATTTTTGCTAGGAGATGAGTTCCTACTGGGAGGCTTTGATGAAAAAACAGAGATTAAGGCAGAAAAATATATCAAGCCCAGGGGTTGTGGAGATAATGATAAACAGTGATAAAACACACACTCAAACTTTTGATCTGCGTTAAGAAAAAAACTCCTAACTCCTAAGGTGGAGTGGGGTCCTTTTTCTAGAATATGTTAGTTCACATTTTCCCCACAACCTAGGATTCCTTCCATTTGGGTAAAGACACAAAGAGGGCTGTAGAGCTTCAGAAATCAGAATAGAAGAAAAATGTTGCTGCTCATGGGAGGAGGCCTGGGAATGACCACGCTTGAGGGCGACATTTGGAAATCCCTCTTTCTATACGAAAAACAAAAAGAAAGAATGATGGGTGGAGAGTATTCAATCACAGGCCAGCTTCTGCCTTGAGGCAGTCTTTGAGCAAGGTTGACATGTCACGAGAAAATGCAAAACTGTAAAGAACATTATAAGCCAGTGTGTCTTTCAGCGGTTTTTCACCTTTTCGGGAACATGAATTCTTTTGGCCATTTAGGGAAACACAGCATCAGAACGATGCTTTTAATTGCATACAACAAAATATAAGAATTAACAACCTAACTTAAAAATAGGCAAAAGATCTGAACAGATACTATTGAAGGAGACAAACAAGTGTAGGTCGGGAAAGATACTGGACACTGTGAGTCACCAGGGAAATGTAAATTAAAACTGCCACGAAATACTACTGCTCACCTGGAATGATGGCAAAAACTTACAGGGGAAAAGTAACTGGCAATAGCAAATGTTGGCAAAGACGCAGAGCAACTGCTGGTGGAAAAGCAAATGGTGAACCCAAGACAGAAGGTAAAACACGTAAAATTAACACACATGACATGTGAGCCAGCAATCCGGTCCTGTCTACTTATCCATGTGAAATGAAAGCCTAGGTTTACTCAAAAACCTACATGCACATGTTATAGACATTTTATTCATTAAGTGGCCCAAACTGGAGTTAACTCAAATGTCCCCAACTGGAAATGGAGAAACAGACTGTGGTACATGCACACAACAGAATGCTGCTCAGCCATGAATCCACGTGCTAAGTGAAAGAAGCCCGGCTCAAAAGGCTATTGACTAAATAGTTCCGTATGTATCACATTCAGAGAAGGCAAAATTACAAGGATGGAGAACAGATCAGTGGATGCCAGGGGTAGGGGTGGGGTTAGAGGGTCCGACATAAAGGTGCATGATGACAGACTTTTTTGGGGTCGGTGAGTGATAAAACACGCATGTTTTGATAGTGTTACTGGTGACACAACTCTGCATTTGTCAAAACTCAGGGAGCTATACACCAAAATGAGTGACTCACTCCACACATGCAAATTAAAAAATACATTCTAAAAACCGTGTTTTTGCTTCTGAGATGGAGTCTCCCTCTGTTGTCCAGGCTAGAGTGCAGTGGTGTGATCTTGGCTCACTGCAACCTTTGCCTCGCCTCCAAGTTTCAAATGATTTTCCTGCCTCAGCCTCCCAAGTAGTTGGGATTATAGGCACGTACCGCCACATCTGTCTAATTTTGTATTTTCAGTAGAGATGGGGTTTTGCCATGTTGGCCAGGCTGGTCTCCAACTCCTGACCTCAAGCAATCCACCTGCCTCAGCCTCCCAAAGTGCTAGAACTACAGGCGTGGGCCACCATGCCAGGCATAAAAACAAGGCCTAAAACATTGTTTTAAAGGCACGAAGGATACGTAGGATTGCAAAAGAAGCCAATTATATGGACATAAAAGTGCAAATGTTTTCTCCATCTAAACTTGCAGGCCCTCTGAACTCTATACACAAACTCTCCAGAGAACCCACCCGCGGCAGCCTGCAGCTCCCAACTCTCCGGCCAAGCCCGACAGGGAACTGGGGATCCATGTTCCAGGGAACCCTCTGGAAGCGTCACACTTCGTTACGTCAGAAACGTCAGGAGTTGGAGACCAGTCTGGCCAACATGGAAAACCCCACCTCTACTAAAAAGATTTTCAGATCTTTGTGCCCCCTGTACCTGGCCCAGGTAGAGGCTTGATAAACACCTGGATTTGTTAAGTAAATGAAATGTTTATCTTTGCAGATCTCTTAAAAGTAAATTCATTTTACCTCCTTACCATGCAACTCACACTTCCAAGTAATGTACTTAAAATACTCTATTGTGTTAATATTAAGGATTTATATAATAATATAGATGTATTAAAAGATATATAAGTTTACTATTTACACAGCATACATCATGGAAGACATTAATCTGAAAAATTACAGCTGACTGAACCTAATTACACAAGCCACCATGAATGCAAAGTACCCCCTAATTTTATTTTACAGTGCATATTAAACTCCTCCTCCCCAAATACAATGGTTTAATGTTGTAGCTCGAAACGTAGACCAGTCCAATGTTAAATTTTGCTTTTAAGATTAAGCAGCACATGTGTAGTTTTAAAATGCCTTGAAACAGCAAGCCGTGTCATTGGGCTTACAATTAATGAGGTCTTGACAATTCCCATCAAATTGAACACATAAAGCGACTAAGAACCACCTCTGTGCTTAACAGACATGTCGCTCTCCATAGTACACAGCTAATTTTTGTTTTCCCGTGTGAAAGTCAGTTGACCATGGCCTTCACCTCTGATATGCTGTCAGTGTTTTGTTCAGCTACAGAAATTGGGCTGAATGAAGATTGGTATAAACATGAATGCTGTGATGTTTTTCTAAGTGACGTCATCAGTGAGGCCTCATCTACCAAACTGCACTTTCCAGGGTGTTTTTGGAAAGCAGTTATAAATTTCCAAGTTTGTACCCACAGTAAGATGTTTGCTGTTCACTCAATCAGCGTCGTAGATGGGTGCAGGATTCCAGATAAGCCTGAGTCTAACCCAGCACAGCCAATCTGTCATCCCTCCAGGAAACATGGGGTCTAGGTGCATAGACTTAAACCATTGAAGATACGCAAAAGGGGAAATGAATCGGCATTGAGAACGTCCAGAAGAAGGAAGGATACATCAATTCAACTGATGGGCCCCTGTACATTTGAAAACAGTAAAAGAATTACATATCTGCATTAAGTTTCCTAGTATTTCCTTCCTGCTCAGGAATTCCAAGCTCTAAGGAAACAAACACAGGCCTGTCGACGGCAAACAAGATTTACTGAACGAGGGAGCAGGACAGCAAACAAGGGCACAGAGACAACCAGATAAACAAAACAGAAAACTCATCGCAGGAGGTTTCTGTGTCAAATTAAAGGAGTTTCAAAGTCTGTTTGGACGCTTCATGAGAGGCTGGCCAGATAAGCGTAAACAGCAAACACAGATGATGGGAGGTCTGTGAGTCGCCCAAATTACCCCTCTTTGGAGTTTTGCTTTAACTATAAATCTGACGGTTACCACTAATGCGATTTGCAATCTTGAAGAAGAAAAGCAAATCAGGATGCTCATCTTCAGGAAATCAATTTTCTCTCGAATAGTTTTTGAACAGTGCATCAATTCTCTCAGCCAAAAAACTGTGATGATTTCTGTGTTTTATACTTACATGCAATATGAAATATGGAAAAAGCTGTTTAAAATAAAGCCATCACGATTTCAACGATATGTGCAATAATAATAAATAATTCATTAAAATGCACCAGGTAAATAGGTATTAGTATTCTCTCTTAAGAGTATAATCCAATCAAGAAAGTGATTCACTTTCACTGATATAACTACCCACTCAAAAATGTTACTTTCTGAGTTTTCTTCAGCTGTGTATTTTACTCAAAGACACGACAACCTCTGAAAGACCGTCTACAATTGTGGAAGGTGGGACAGAGTAATTCCCACCTTCCTAATTCCCAGACAGCAGCTCCTCCAGGAGGCTCCTCTCCACCAGGAGGGGACTGTTCAGGTCTGCACGGACACCCTTGACTGGGGAGACACAGCCAGGCTTGCTCCCGGCTCTGCTACCTTGTGGTTACATGGTGCTGAACAACTTAGTTTCCATCTCTGAGTGTTGGTTTTGCTAACCATAAAATGGGGACACATCTTACATACATGAAAACTGAGAAAACTCAACCCCGCTAAGCGGATCCACCATTCCCTCCCGTGCCCTCTCATGGGAAGCATCTTGCTACATCGAGCAGGATTCTGGTATTTAAAGGAACGTGCTTTTTAAAAACTCAATCCTGAAAATACAAGCCAGCACTTCATCTGGCATCAGCCAACGATGTCTGTGTGTTCCAATGCTGGAGGAAAAAGTAGCCGAGTTAGACCTACCGAGACATACACTACTGGCCTCCAACATGCTATCTCCCTAATGCTGCGCAATAACCCAGCCCCCAGGTGTGGGCCATCCAGTGTACCTGCCTGCCACCATCACTCTTGGGTTAAGAGACACACCTCTTTCCCTTGGTCTCTCTCAGCCCCTCTTTTTCCCCTCCGGTCTTTGATTATGACAGCAGCTTCCCAACTTGCTGCCTGTCTAGTTTCTCCCCTGCTAGCCCTCTCCTCTCCTGCAGCAACCATGACTGTTTCAGATGCACAGAGCCCATCGCTAGGCCTGGTGGAGCGTAGCCTAAACCCCTCAGGTGTGCTCCCCATGCCCACCCCAGCCAGCCTCCCAGCCTCCTCTCCTGGCATGCTATTATCCAGGAAATGTGAAAGCAGCTCTAGAAAACCGAGCAAAATACCTCCACTACATATAGTCTGAAAGTTCCTTACAGAAGAAAAACAGAAATGTTGGAGGTGAATGTTCCAAATGGGCCTTGCCTTGCAGATCAACTCAAGTCGCCTGCATCTTCAGTCATTCAGATGCTGTCATTCTTAGTTTGCAAATATGCTCATATTAAAACAGCCTCTCTGGGAGGAAGAAAATAATACAAGCTCTTTAAAATTTTCAACAATCTTTACTTCTTGCCAAAGACAGCTGATTACAGTGGAGATTAAAAATGAAGGAAAAAACCTCATTGTTTTCTTATTCGGCATGAGAGGCTGCAAGCAGCTTTCTATAAAGTAACATTTCCTCACCATGAGCAAAACGGGAGCCTTGAACATTGAGTATTCTGCCTTGAGAAAACACAATAGACTCCTCCTAATCTTGAAAAAAATGGTTCAGAAGTGACCATTTGTTCTCTAAAAAGCTTAGCTGCTTTACAAAAGGATTAGCTATGGACTTCTGAAGGGTATCAAGCTTACCCCGTGTATATAAAGCACAATTTTCCGACTAACGTAGCTTTTCAGGAATATGTTAATACTGTAATGCGGGGTGTACTTGAACCCAAAAGTGACACTTGAGCTTGATATAGACAGATAGGGTGACCTTTTGTCCTTTGTGGGCTGGGAGCTGCCCTTGACCTGTCAGCTGGTCAGGGTTCCACCTCCCAAGGGAGGTCCTTCCTGTCCACTCACATTCCCTCCCCTCTGCAGTTAGGGTTTGGCAGGGGGTGACACAGACTCCAACCATCAATCCCACCCAAAATGTTGGCCTTTAGGATGATAGGACCAGGGATGCTTTGGAATGGTTGCAGGGGCCACAGCCGCGAAGGGCCTAGCAGGCTCAGTGACCATGGACCACATGCCGTGTTACTAAATGCCTCCTGTGGCCTGGCCCTGACCATGATTCAGGCTGCTAGCTTCCTGGGCCCCTGACCGTTTTCTGACCCTCGTTCTCTAGCATCACCATTGATTCTGAGAACTCTGTAGTACCTGTCTGCCAAGCTCCCTTTCTCACTGTTAACCAGTCAGATTTGCTGGGATCTTGCTTGGAGCTATGATGAATCCACCCAGGATCATAAACGGATGAGAATTCCTCACCCATACACACTCTATGGAAAGGGCCAGCCATTCTTTCCTGAAGGAATAAGGCTAACTCAGGTGATCAAGATGTCAAAGAAACAGCAGAATATAGCTTCCCAGGCTAGGTCCCAAAGACAGTCCTTTTTGCTTTCTCCTGGATCACTCTCTTGGGGGAAGCCAGCTCCCAGATCATCGGGACTTATACACAGTCCTGTGGATGGGTCCACCTGGCAAAGAGCAAAGGCCGTCTGTCCATGGCCAACACCCGCCAGCCATGGAGTGCATCTTCCAGCCCAAGCCAAGCCCTCAGGTGTGCTGACTTCAGGCAGGTGAGACGGTACAAAATTGCCAACCTTGCCCTAGAGCTCAGGAAACTGAAGACTGTGCTGACAATCGCGTTAGGATAGTTCATAGGAACAACCTCCCCAGCACCTGGGAATGTGCATTTCCAAGTATCCCAGGGGGCTCCAAATGCCTCTGCTTAAAATAGAGGTGGTACCAATGTCTGAGGTTTTCTTTCTTTGCTTATTCGTGGTAATGGCTGCTTTCTAGAAAGCTCGGCCACTTCAATGCTCCGTAACTCCTGGATTTTAAAACTACGAATTATTGAGAGTTTTCAGAAAGGATACAAATGCCAAGTTACATGGGTCAATTTTTCCCTATTCTGCAAGCCAGTGGGACCTTAGTGAACATTAAACTGGGTTATCCCAGTTAATCTTGCAAGTTGTTATTATTGGGTCATCAGATGTTCCTTGAGTACGGTGAGGGAAGGTGGGTGGAGGGAAACCCGTTGACTGTTACCTGACGGTAAAAATCCTGCTGACAATCCCATGTCTGCCTGATTTTGTGTCTTAAAAGCAGCTCACCAGGCTGGGTACAGCGGCTCATGCCTGTGGTCCTAGCACTTTGGGAGGCTGAGGCAGGCAGATCACTTGAGGTCAGGAGTTCGAGACCAGCATGGCCAACGTGGCAAAACCCTGTCTCTACTAAAAATACAAAAATTAGCCAGGCTGTCGTGGTGGTGGGCGCCTGTAGTCCCAGCTACTCGGGAGGCTGAGGCACAAGAATCACTTGAATCTGGGAGGGGAAGGTTGCAGTGACCCGAGATTGCACTATTGCACTCCAGCCTGGGTGACAGAGTGAGACTCTGCTTCAAACAACAACGACAACAAAACCAAGCTCACCTGCCTTCCTTTGCCCCCCTGCTGACAACAGTCATGCTTGTCACCCTGCAGCTTGTCCCTATTTACAGCATAAACTCTCCCTATAAAAAAGCTTCTTAAGAGTTCGTTCTCATGTGTTCCTTTCTTTTTTTTTTTTTTTTTTTTTTTTGAGACGGAGTTTCGCTCTTGTTACCCAGGCTGTAGTGCAATGACGCGATCTCGGCTCACCGCAACCTCCGCCTCCTGGGTTCAGGCAACTCTCCTGCCTCAGCCTCCTGAGCAGCTGGGATTACAGGCACACGCCACCGTGCCCAGCTAATTTTTTATATTTTTAGTAGAGACGGAGTTTCACCATGTTGATCAGGATGGTCTCGATCTCTTGACCTCATGATCCACCCGCCTCGGCCTCCCAAAGTGCTGGGATTACAGGCTTGAGCCACCGCGCCCGGCCGCGTTCCTTTCATTTGTTCAGACACCCAGTTTCCCAGAGACTCCTTGTGCCATGAGCCGCGGTTAGCTTTATCTGCATGCATCTTGACAGTATTGAAACCGCCACCGAATGCACCCTGGACTCATCATGGGGATTTTCCAGCTTAAGCCTTCTGTGGGGACATCACCTTTCAAAGGCCACATCAGACATGGAAAAGTAGCATTCAGGGGCCTCAGTTTCTACCAACCAGAAAACAAAAAATGGGAATGGAACTTGAGATCTGACAGAGATACCCAGAAGTAAACTGTGTGTGGTTTGAATCCTACATTAAAGGAAGATTGTGTCTCCACACTGGGCTGGATATAATAGAACTTTTCTCAAAACAAAAGCTCTCCTTGGAGCCTTTAAAAATAATTCAAACTAGTTTTCACATCAGGAGCAAATAAAAAAGCGATTCCATCATGAGGTTCCTCCCAGACTTGCAGCACTTGCTCTGGACAGCCAGGGCTCCTGGGGCCATGTCAGGGTGTCCCCAGCACTCTGTCTGCTTCTGGGAAGGCTGCCCCACCCCTCATGTGATAAGGTGATTGGATTATCTTTTTGAAATTGGACAACAACAGGGAGAAAACACTGGACATTTCTTGGGCTTGCTTTGCTATTACTCATGTCAAAAGAATGGCATGCCAGATGCTGTGCCAGGCTGAGCACCAGCTCTCCAGGCCTCTGCCCAGGGCAGGAGTGCAGGGCGGGAATGCCGCCAGAGGCACAAGTTAGCGGCAGCTGCTCCCAGAGCTGCCACTGCTGCCACTAAGGGCTGGGACCGGGGTTACAGCACTCCCTCCGCCAATGCTGGGGTCACTAGCGGAGGGCCTGAAGGAGGCCAAGCTTGGCTGGGACAGGGGTTCTGGAAGCTGAGGATGGGAAAAGCCAGAGAGGGCAGAGGGGGAGGGAAGATGGGAGCAGGGAGGGAGCCAGAGAAAGGAACCTGGGCAGAAATGGCCTGACAGAAGCTGCTGTGCTTGGGGCTCTCAGCCCACCCACCTTGGCATAGAGTTCAGTCCCCTTTCTATGTTGTGGCTGGGAACAGTGTGGCAGGAACACACATCTCTTACGTGCTCAGTGGAACTCTGTAAAAGGCCTAGCAAAAGTGATATCATGTGGCAGCTGGGGTTCCATGCACCCAAATGGATGACAGGCCCCTGATGATGCACATGGCCCTGGCCAGCCTGGAAGAGAAGAGCACAGCTCCCGCATGAGGCCTTCTCAATCCCACATGGACAACACAAGGACCCCAGGGCGGCCCTCAATGGCCTACTTGTCCCACGGCATCTCCAGAGCAGGGCTGTGCTCAGCACAGCCGGCCCCCTAGGGGACTGTCCCCCACGGGACCCCCAGATTCAGGTAAGGCATCTGGTGACAAAGAATGCAAGGGCACCTATGGGTTTTGTTCACCATCGAGTCTCAGCACCAGAAGGCCTTCCATTCATATGTGTTGAACAAACTTGAGACAGTGAATGAATGGAAGTGTGTAAATGACCGTGTGTGGTGGCTCCTGTGGTTTCAGGGCTGCTGGGAGTGACCTCTGTCAGCACAGCTGCCTGACATCCCAACATCATCAGCAACTTGTTCCTTTAGTTAGTCTCTCTCCAGTAGTCCTTTTTTAAAAAGCAGCTCTTAAAGTTGGATCTCATGAATTCACTAACAACTTGTCATGGATTAGCCTATTCAATTGCTTTCCTTTAGCAATTTCCTCCAGCAGTTTCACTTCCTGCAAGAGTGAAGTTCCTGCCCAGCACAGAGCGTCCGACTGAGCATCGATGCCTCTCTTCCGCTGGCACCCTAACCCACAGCACCCTGCCCATTCCTCCTGGGGTCCCTTCCTGCCCTCTGCATGGAATAAAGTACTGACCTCATTCTTCCTGCAAAAGAGCCTGGCATTCTCCACCCTGGCGGCACTTGGAATTCCCTGGGGAGCTTTGTAAAAAATGCAGCTGCCCTGACCTCACTGTCGAACTTGGAGCCAATCATGAGGGCAGGGTCTAAGCAGGAGGCTCTCAGGAACCTCCCCTGTGACTCTGAGGCACAGCCTTGATAGGAAATGGCCCAAGAGCCTCTCCTGGCCCCCAGCTCTGTGTCCCCAGTCCCTATAGACTTCCACATCCCTGACATCACCTCTCCCAATTCAAGACAGAGCCCAAGTCCCTCCTGTGATTCTAAAGCCCTTCCCAGGCAGGTCCAAGCGTCTACCCCAGCATTCCATCTCATTGCTCCCTGAGAGAGCCTCGAGGCCACAGGACACCTCTAACCACCTCAACCCAACAGCCATGTGGCCCCTGCTCCCACACATAGGCAATCACTTCTCCGTCTTGGGGATTACTGGTCTCAATCCCTTTGGACCCTGATACCTGGAAGCCTGGGTTCAAGTCCCTGCCCTGCTGCTCCCCTGTCTGGGCCTCCAGTGCCTCCTACCAATAATGCACTGATTGCTACTCTCACCTGGAATTGCAGCTGTGGGCACTGACCCAGCTAACATGTCCAGGTGCTTAGAGCAGGATCTGGCTGGCACTCAGCAAGTGTCCCTCAAGACCAGTGATCTCTGGTGTTATCATAACCATTATTTCATCTATTGCCCTGGACCCCCACTGAAAATAGGACCCTTGCCAAAGGAGCTCTGTCTCCACCTCTGGCCCCTGGGAGGACAGGGGGCCCAAGACTGAACAATCAGAACAGGGAAAGTCCCAGACACCGAGGAAGCTTTGGGGATGGGCCAGTTACCCAAGCCTGGCTCGTCAGAGCCAAGGAGACTCACTTCTGGGTTAATCTGCAGGGAAAGGCCCTCTCCTTCCACAGGGAACACAGAATGTGAGTTTGCTAGAGGCCCCACAGGACTGAATCTGTCAGAGCACATGTGAGAGGAAGCCAGGGCCCCGGTAGCAACATTGGCCATGTGGATCCAGTTGTACCTGAGCTTTCAGTTCTGTGAGTCAATGCCCCTATGAACTTGACTGAACTTGAGCCACATTTCCATCTTGTGCATCCCTGAGGTCCCTGACTGAGACGGACCCACTCCTCCAGTGTGTAGGGTGGCATCACACAGCTGCATTTGTATTGAGGCCTCCTGGAGAGACCAGGGAAGTCCATGAAAGAAGAGGGTTTGCTCCAGACTCAGGTACAGAAGCTCTGCAGTAGACCTGCCCATAAACACACTCTGGGTGGATTATAGCTGTCAGTCATGGGGGTTGGTCCCTCTGCCACTGGGACTCCCCCACTTAGGAGAGTTGGAGAAGCAGGGGAGGGTGCTGTGGCTATGTGGGTTGTCACACGCCCACCAGCAATCTGGGAACTTGTACCCTGGCTGGGGTTCAGGGAGCAAAGGGCACCCTCAGCCAGACTCAAAGCAGGGACAGCAAGAGATCCCTCATGCTCCAGGACGTCGCCCCTTCCCAGTGAGACTCCAGGAGCTCTTCTCACAGAGGCTTTCCCGCCTTCACAAATGCCTTTGTTACTAGGGGCTGAGCTCTGGGTAACCAGATACCAATCACTTCCCAGGCTCCATGCACTTTCTTACCATTAGCTAAGCCCACTGCATTCAAACAGCCGAGTAACTCCCACCCCACATCATTCTGGCCACAGACTCGCAGCAGTTCCCCTGGGAGAGCATGGCCACACTTCCTGCCTGCTAGGGCTAAAAATGGACACAGCCTGCCAAGCCTGGCTGCTCCAATTTCCAAGATGCCAAGCCGCTAAAGAAAGCATAACCTCTTTAAAGCATTTACAAATTACTACTACACTGAAAAGGATGAAAAAAAAAAAACTCCATTACTAAGTAAAATAACCAGGACTGACGTCACTGATTTCCACCCAGTATTGCCCAT
Source organism: Leontopithecus rosalia (assembly GCA_028533165.1). Lineage (NCBI taxonomy): Eukaryota > Metazoa > Chordata > Mammalia > Primates > Cebidae > Leontopithecus > Leontopithecus rosalia. The sequence goes on from CM052660.1 coordinate 5,142,982, forward strand.
TCATTCAGGATGTGTATTTTTGACATAACCAGTAATAAATCATTTGTAAACAAAAGCATGCTGCGCATAAGATGTTTCCACATGCTACTGCCTTCTCAAATACCTCCTGGAAGTAATTTGCCAGGCGGGAACCACACCCAGAGGACCAGGCTGAGCATTCCTTGGGCCGAGCAGACAAAAGATGGATATGCAGTCATGAAGTCATAGCTCCTCACCTTCAGATTCCGCTAAAGGTTGGAATGCACTTCTGTCTGAACGGATGAACAACCCGGGCTTTCTTCTTATGGATGCAGATGAGGAGCACCATAAGCAGTGTTTGCAGGCACAGGAGGGAGGAATAAGGGGTCAGTCCGCTAGGGGCAGCACAGAGCAGGAAGAAGGCAACCCCGGGCGGCAGGGGCAGGCAACGTGCCCTGGGCAAGTCTCCCTTTCCTCATCTGCAGCTGGCCTCCAGCTCTGAGTCTAAATAGGAAGATCAAATTGCTTGCCAAACTTCTCAAATTGTTAATATCTAAAGCGCAAGGGTAGAATTTAACTTTGGTTTCTAGTGAGCTGAACGACTTGGACAGAAAATAACATTTCTAGTTACAGTCAAACGTATCAGAAAGGTTATTGAGAAAATCAGCAGAAATGAGTAAAATTGTCTTTTTTTATTTGACCACAATGCCTTTAAGCACTGGTTCTGCAGTGTGCAGTGAATTTGATTTCCTGGGCACATCGATTGAGCCAAATCTGCCTTGGTCCTAGGCACTGCCCTGCACAGAAATGCAGAAACATAACCGTGTAAAGTTTGATGTGTAAAATAAAGGTACAAAATGAATTTTTGCATCTTCAAAATACAACTACAACTCCTTCAATAGATGTGCCCATAAATTCACCACAGGTTTCTGAGAACCAGGACTTTGAGACGTGTTCCAGCCCAAGGAACCCTCAGTTAAACTTCCCTCTTCCCCAAAGGGAAGAAAACTCTTGCATTTCCCAGTCAGGCCAGTTCTCTGCAATTTTGCAAAAAGGCTCTTTCACACTCCTTGAGAAATACACATCCGCACTCAACAGCTATAGTTCTTCCTCGTGGGCAGGGCCCGCCTTTGCTCTTGCCGTCATTGTGTCTGACCTCCGACTCTGCCAAAGTGACAACTGCCAGGGTGCTGACTGGGCGGGGGTGGTCCCACAGCCATGAAGCCAGCTCTGGGACTTGGTTTGCATGAAAAGCCAAGATTCTTTCAGCCTTTTCCCCAAGCTACTGTTTTTACTCCTTCAATAATCTTCATTGCTTCCATATAGATTTTCTCCTTTTTAAAAGGAAACTTAAATGTGGTGCTCCAAGCCAGCCTCAGGTCTTTAGATAAGAGTCAAAGGAGCCAGAGAGAGAGCAGGGTGACTCCCGTTTGTCCCCATCAGAGGCTGAGGGTCATCTCATGGAGCTTCTCGAGATCATTCCCATCTGCTTTGAAGTGGGAGCAGGAGACATCACACCTCCTATAAGATGACTTCTCTGATGACAACAGCCATCATTAAATGATTCATTACATGACATCATTCTTCTCCTTCTTCTTCTTCTTCTTCTTCTTCTTCTTCTTCTTCTTTTTGAGATGATGGTGTCTTGCTCTGTCACCCGGGCTGAAAAGCAGTGTTGTGATCTTGGCTCACTGCAACCTCTGCCTCCCGGGTTCAAGCAATTCTCCTGTCTCTGCCTCCCAAGTAGCTAGGATTACAATAGGCATGCCCCACCATGCCCAGTTAACTTTTGTATTTTTAGTAGAGACAGGTTTTCACTGTGCTGGTCTGGTTGGTCTTGAACTCCTGACTTTACGTGATCTGCCCACCTTGTCCTCCTAAAATGCTGGGATTACAAGTGTGAGCCACTGTGTCTGGCCTACATGGCATTTTATTAGGAATACTATCTAGTCCCTAAGAATGTACAGTGTAACCCAATTTTTCAAGATTAAAAAATTTCTCTGAGACAGAGTCTCACCCTGTCACCAAAGTTGGAGTACAGTGGTGTGATCATGGCTCACTACAGCCTTAACCTCCTGGGCTCAAGCAATCCTCCTGCCTCCAGCCCCAGAGTAGCTGGAACTACAGGCACACACCATAATGCCTGGCTAATTTAAAAAATTGTTTAGAGACAGTATCATTATATTGTCGGGACTGGTCTCAAACTCCTAGCCTCAAGCAATTCTCCAACCTCAACTTCACAAACTGTTGGGATTACAGGCGTGAGCCACCACACCTGGCCCCATAAGCTAATATTTAATAAAGAAAGACGACAGTTTATCGCAGTGAAGCACAAACGATGGCACCTTCAGTTTCATGCTGAAAACTGTCTTCACTTCCCCTTGGACAGACCCTCCCTGCTGGAATCAGCTGCTTGGATTCCACACATTGGAGCAGCCTCCCCCTCACAGCCTGGGTGCATCATCATCCCGTAAGCCTGGGTCTAGTCTGCGTGGATCCAAACACCCTAGTCAAACCCTTCAGGCCCTTGGTGCTCACCCTCGTCCTCTCACCGGCATGGTCATGCCGCCTATGAATCCAACCAGCTGACTTGGTTTCCTCCATCACCTCCATTCTGGCTTACCAGGCACAGAGCCAGCAGGAGGCCCCTTCTCAGCCTTACCACTGAGCATGCTGCTGGGCTCTGTGGGGCTGGCCAGGCCACACAAAAGGGACACACCTGGAACCTGTGAGCCTCAGGATTGGCAGAGAGGTGTTAGGAAAGACTCACTGAAACTATAACAATGACACATGTGCACACATGCATATTTCTGGAGAATGAGTCTGTAGTCCTCCTTAGAATCTCAAAGGGAGTCATAATTTAAGACAGGTTAAGAACTGTTCATCAGACAGAATCCAGACTCCTGGATGGTACACAAGTGTTTCCACCTCTCTTGTCCCATCCCCTCCATCCCTGGGCTCCAGCTCCAGGCAGATACCTGTTCTTCCCCAGACAGGACACAGTGCTTTCCACTGCCAGGCAAGCACATGGCAGCCCCTCTGTCTGCAATGCTCAAGCCCTGTCCGCTGCCTAGAAAATTGCCTAGTAAACCAAGCCTCGTTGTATTAGTCCATTTCCATACTGCTATAAAGAACGGCCTAAGACTGGGTGGTTTATAAAGGAAAGAGTTCAGCATGGCCGGGGAGGCCTCAGGAAGCTTACAGTCATAGTAGAAGGGGAAGCAGGCACCTTCTCAGAGGCAGCAGAAAGGAGAAGTGGGCAGCGAAGGGGAAAGAGCCCTTATAAAACCAGCAGAGCTCATGAGAACTCAGTACCATGAGAACAGCATGGAGGAACCACCCTCAGGATCAGTCACCTCCTACGGGGCCCCTCCCAACATGTGGGGATTCCTATCTGGATTACAATTCAAGATGAGATGTGACTGGGGACATAGAGCCAGATCTTGTCACTGCTCTACCTGGGGAGGGCCTTCCAGGTCCCTACTTCTCTGCAAGAGCAGCCAGCATCACATTTAACACTCTCTGGAAGTGAGTTCTGTCTCCCTGTGGACCTGGAATAGCCACAGGATATCACAAGCGATCATGCCTTTTTTTTTTTTTTTTTGTAACTCCAGTGCTGAGCACAGTGTGTACTGATGCTCCTCGGCTTACAGTGAGGTCACATCCTGATGAACCCATTGTAAATAGAATATATCATAAGTTCAAAATGCACCCAGTACCCGGTAAACCTGATGTAAAATTAAGACACTATAATAAAACCATCGTAAGTCAGAGATCCTCTGTATCCTGTAGGTAGTCAATAAACGTTTAATCCTTCCATTTGTTCTTTCCAAATGCTATTAAGAACTCCTAAACACTACTTACATTTGATGAAAACCAAAAAATATCCTTTGAAAGAATTTTGCTGGCCAGCTAAGAATAAGCCTAGCTTGGCACAACACAGTACAAAATTATTAAATTTCTGGCTCTTGCATTTTTATATTACTTTGGGCCAAAATCTGGACTTTGCGCAAAGGAATTTAAATGGACAGACTGATAACATCTCCAATAGATGACTGAACTTTAGCTGATGTTCGCAGTCTTGGCAAAAAGTAATTTATTGAATTACTGATGCACTGAATCAAGTGCTGCTCTGAGCGCAGGAAAGGAGAGTGCTGAGTCAGCAGCAGTTAGGAAAGGAGAGTGCTGAGTCAGCAGCAGTTAGGAAAGGAGAGTGCTGAGTCAGCAGCAGTTCACAACTAAGGACGAGGTTACTGTTTCCGAGTATTTTTTCATCCAGTACTTAAATGTCCAACTATTTATGAAACTAAGGTCGCTTTCAGAAAGAGGAAAACCATACTAGAAAAAAACGTTGCTAATCGCAAGGAAACATTTTACTAGTAACATGCAAGTTTTGGGATGATTTGAAATAATGTGGCTAGAAACAAGTTTCTTTTTGGTTAGTAGACTTTCTAGTGCAACTAAGTTTGTACAGGAGTTTTATTTTTACATCTTTATGATGCGAAAATATGTTATTCTCTTTGGAAGAGCATTTACATGCTTTCTATTCATTAAAGTAAGTGCCTGAAGGCAACATTTTGTTGGCCTGAATTGAGTTACTATAAATCCTTGAATGTAATAAAAATCCACAAGATTCAGGCTTTTCATTAACTCATACTGATTTCCTCCCCAGGAATTGTGAGAGCCTCTGCTTCAGAGATTCAGAGTGTTTGGGTCTGAATATTAGCTCCACACCCTGACATGAAGATATGCCACCCCTGTGCTCTCTGAAATTGTCCTGGATCATTCCTTGGTCCTTATCTCATGCCCAGCATGCAGGGCTCACATTCCAGATTGAAAGGGAACTTCCAGGTCTCCTCAGCTGACAAACATCGGGAGACAGAAGCTCAGCATCTAAGAAGTGCTTTCTCTTCTATGTATAAACCAGTGGGAAAGTGCCCCGAAGAGAGGAAGGATTTTGAAAGAAACACCGACATCTGTAGGAAATAGTCTGTGCTGAAAACCGACCTCTCCGTTGAATTCACTAGCAGGTCTCTCTGGAATCTAGAAAACAAGCTGGAGCATTCCGTAGGGAGGGTTCACTTTGTCTTCCCCAGAGAAGGCTGGAGGCCTTCCCACCTCCAAAGATCTGTCCCATGTTTTCTCAGTAACACCCAGCCTTTTCCTGAAAGTACGTTTTGTAACAAGTAGATGGGGTTAGAGGAGTTAAGAGTAGAGCCTGTCCTGGGAAGAACGATGGTGTCATAAGGAGTGGCAGCCGGTGTCTGCAAAGCCTGTATTTCCACCTGTGCTGTGTGTGTCGGTCTGCTCTTGGGTTGCAATAAAGGAGTACCTGAGGCTGGTAATTCATAAGAAATGAAGTTTAATTGGCTCATGGTCTACAGGCTGTGCACAGAGCATAATGCTGGCACCTGCTTCAGCTGAGGCTCAGGAAGCTTCCAATCAAGGCAGAGGAGGGAGGGAGCCAGCATGTCACATAGTGAGAGTGGGAACAAGAGAGTGGGGCGGGGGGCGGGGTGCCACACTCTTTAAAACGACCAGATCTCATGTGAACTAACTGAGCGAGAACTCACTCATCGCTAAAGGGATGGCCATAGTAATCATCAGGGACCTGCCCCCGTGATCCAGTACCTCCTGCCAGGCCCTGCCTCCAACACTGGGCATCACATTGCAACATGAAATTTGGAGGGGACACACAGCCAAACCGTATACAGTGTTTCCAACCACAAAATAAAAAGCTTTGCCCCATGACAAGGATTTCAGACCAAAAGGCTGGTGGATGAGGTAGGGGAAGGGTGGAGAGGATGGTCCCGGGGTCGGACATCAAATCATGGAAGGAGGAGTCCACCTCTGAGGACGGCCTCTTCAAACGGAGAAGAAAGGAAGGCTGGAGCTCCTCCAGAGCTTCACCTGGAACCTGCCTGGACAGGAGCATCCACTTGTCTGGGCTGTGCTGGGTGGGTGGGTCCCGACCCTCAGAGCGCCCTGCGGAGAGCAAAGCAGTCTGCAGTGCAGCCCTCTGAGAGCCCTACTGCTGAGACACAGCCTGGAGAACGCCAAGTCCTTCTGGAGTAAAAGGACTTAGTACAAAGGTCATTTAAAACAATACACTGTAATCAAGTGGCTACGTGATGGGACATTTAAAAATCTCAGTTGGGAAGAAAAACGGAACTAATTTTCTCCCTAGTACAAAACTAGTGACTAATGTTCAGCTGGAAATGTCCAAACAGACTTAGGGACATTAATAACCAAAAATTATGTTTCTACATTTATCAAATAGAAATTAAGTGACGTGCTTTGAGGACAAAGCGACTGTGGTAGAGGAGAAGTCAGGGCTGACATCATCTCCGGCCTTTGATCCGGTCCCCTGGGCCTTGCCTTGTGTGAGACCACTGGCCCTTTGGTGAGTGGCCAGACCTCCCCGCATCACCTCCACCGATCCCCAAGCATCCCTTGGGGGCATTACACTCCCCACTGTAAAGATTTGGGCTCACACTGGGCCAGGGGAGGTCCCTTGCCTTGTCCAGAACCTCAGTCTCGTGGGTCCCCATCTGATCCCAGTCCTTCTGCTCCTAAGTCCTTTCGCTGAGAACCAGGCTGTGTCGCCTCCCTTGAAAACAAAGCCCCATGGCTTCCACCTGCTGCTGGTACTCAGAGCAAAATCACAGCGGGGAGAGCGTCCTCCACTTGGCCTCCTCCCCCTGCCACCTGGACGGCACCTATCGGGTCCTGTTACCTTCATCCATCCATGTCTTCACTTCACATACATGCACAGAGTGAGCTCTGAGCTCCCTGCATTGTGACCGGCTGTCCATCCCTGGGAGCTGATGACAGTCACATACCTGCCTGGGGAGCTCACAGCCAAACACTATTGTTCCCATGCTAGCTTCCCTTGGATTGAATGTGTTGCCAGCACCCAGACATGGGGTTCAAACAAGTTTTCCTGTCAGTTCTCTACTCTCCACCCACCAAACAGAGACGACAAAGCACCTGCCCAAAACACATCTGGTTTAGCACATAACTAAGAATGACTTTTTTCCTTCAAACATTTCCTTACTCCCTGCCGGATTTCGTATTTGTTTTTGGCAGAAAGATTTCTCTGCCCCTTTTGTTACTAGTTACAATATACATAATGGACTAGATTAACTGTGCATTCTTGATCGCATTTGAAAGATATTTTAAAAACAGATGTCCTTTTAAAATATTTTATCTGGCCTCTATTTCATTGGGAATCAATATGAAACGATATGTTTATTTTTCTGAAATACAATATTAAGAATTTTTATTTCATAAGCTTAATCAAAGCCTCTGAAGTATTCGTATATTTGAAAGGAAGACAGAGGGCCCACATTTCTCATGGTGAACAGGGTGTTGTAATAGTTCAAAGGCTGTGCACCACATCAAAACCCCCACGCAGAACACCTGGACGGGGCGGACCGCGACGGGTATGCCTGGGAGAAAAGCAGGAGCCCAGGGAAGAAAAGGAGGCTGGCTTCATAATCCCTAAACTAGGGGTCTCCTCGCCCACATCAGCAGCAACCGACCCCACAACTGCTCACCTGTGTCTGCTCAAGGATTAGTCATGTTCACCCAACCCCTATTGCCTCAGGTATGGCTGATCTAAAATCCCAACCATCTAAAATATCATCCAGCACTCTGGGTGAAAAAAAAAATGCTAGTGACAAAATAATGAGAAGTCAACCCTCCAAAATGAACTTTCGATGTGTCTAGGGCCAGTACCTAACATTGGCAGCATGCTACACGTGCCCACAGGCCTCTCTCACTCTCTCTAGATTTGGTGTACAAAGCAGAGAGGCATGTGGCTAAGTGCTGAGCCAAGAAACAGGCGGCACCCCGCCTGGGATCCAGCAGCCCTTCCTGCCCAGTGGTGGGGAGGGGTGAAATCTGGCGTAAGCACAGGAGCTGTGAGGGGCTCAGAGATGGCCTGGGTCAGCCCCTTTCTTTGGATAAGCGAAGTGAAGTTCTGAGAGTTTCTAGGGCAGGCCCCAGCTTCCTAGATTTAAGTTCCGGTCTAGAAGCTGCTCTCCTACCCTGATTCCGTATACCTCATTCTAGCCACACTGCTTCTCCCGCCTGGGTTTCGTTTGCTTTCGCAGCGCCTCACACCCAGCCTGGTTTAATTCAGGCCACGAGCCCAGGTTCAAGTGCATAGCAAGCTGCACTTCTGCCTCATTGATCACTGGAGTCAATGGTGCATGTTGAAGAATAGAGGGCTTCGTGTAAGTAAGAACATTATGAGATTAAAATACTTAATCTTGAAAAATTTGCATAATCATCATTTAGACTGTCAACGCAAAAAAATAAAGTTATCTAGCATGTCACACCATACTGATTTGACCTCCCAATCTGGATGATGCACAAAAGGTATCCATCTATTCATAAGGTTTTTGGATTAGTTCATATATTCATTCAAACTTCATTGATTCTTTTTTTTTTCTGTGACAGGGTCTTTACTCTGTCAACCAGGCTGGAGTGCGGTGGTGTGAACATGGCTTACAGCAGTCCTGACCTCCCAGGCTCAGATGCTTCTCCCACCTCAGACTCCTGAGTAGCTGGGACTACAGGTGTGCAGCACCACACCCATCTAATTGATTTGTGTTTGTTTTTGACGGAGTTCCACCATGTTGCACATGCTGCTCTGGAATTCCTGGCCTCAAGTGATCTGCCTGCTTCGGCCTCCCAAAGTGCTGGGATTACAGGTGTGAACCACTGCACCCAGCCTCAAACTTCACTGATTCTTACATGTGCAATGCACAGCATTAGACGTTGCAGGGGAAAGATAACCAGTTTACAGCAGGCCAGCCACAGGGTCTGTAGACCGTATGTATCCTTGTCTCCCTCACAGCAGCACCCTGGGGGAATAGAGATGATCCTACAGAAGAGAACATTGAGGGCTGCATTTTGAGTCATTTAGCCAAGGCCACACCAGAGTTAGAATCCGGATCCACACCCGAACCCAAAGTACACGCTCTCAGAGACGCACTCTCCACCCTTAAAGCGCTGGCTGCCTAGTGGAATAGATAAACTACCTGAGCAGGTGACCTGGACATCAAAATCGAGTCCAGTAAGTGATTTAGGACAGGCACAAATAACGTTCTATGGAACCAAGGGTAAGAGAGATTCCTCAGGTAGAGGGTCCAGGAAGGCTTTGTGGAGACTGAGACATTTGAGATGGGCCTTGAGGTATGGAGTTCCTGTAGTGGAGATAAAGGAGGAGCCTGACAGCACGGAGCTGAGTCTTGGAATCTGGAAGCTTTGGGAGCTTCACGGAAGACAAAGCCATGGTTCAGTAGGAAACAAGCCAAAGAAAAACCAGAGATGTTCTCAGAACTGCAGTCTTCCCCAAGTGATATTCAAATATTAAGAAGGCCAGTGTTTACCCTCATGGATACATTCATTCCTGCTTTGGCAACAGAAGCTCTGTAAGGGTGACTCAAACGTTATAAATGAAAAGGACTTGTCTGGCAAGGGAACAGAGGACTGCTTCGCTCCTGTTCCCTCCCTGATCCCAAGCCTTCCTCCCTGGGAGGTCACTTGGGGTGTCTCTGGTCCAAGCCGACAGTCATTTTAGCAGGTGAGTCCAGCATCTCCAGAAGAACTGGCCACATGACTCCTGGATGAACCATGCCCATCCGTGTCAGCAAACGTGGGGCTGCCTAGCAATCGTACAACATCCACACAACACACGCTTGCTCCATCGGCACTTGTGCTTCCGGAAGGTCTCACTTCCAACTTGTTCGTCTATGGACAGTAGTGGTCCTCAAGGCTCCACGGGCAGGAACGTGGCTGGACACTGGAGATACAGTATTGTCCTATCTTTACAGAAACTACAGTCCAGCATATATTTCAGAAGCAACATGGAGGCTGGTGTCATTGGATGGATAAAGACAACACGGGAAGGGGAGGGGAGATCACAGGTTTGATTTTGACACATTGAGTCAAGGGGCATTTGATATTCCAGAGAGAAATGTCAAGTGGGAAGCTGCGGATGAGAACTGCAGGGGGGGCCAGGGGTGGAAACACACCTCTGGCCTGCAGGGAGGGAATATTGCACCTTAGACTAAGCTAATGGTGGTGGAGATGGAGCACAGTGGACCCGCTGAGGCACAGCTGGGAGAAGCATACCTCCACCAGTTGAAACTGATGCATCTGCCATCACCCCCACTGTGACTGCATCTTCTCTTGGGGTTCAGGGGCAATGGTTTGCACACACATGCATCCCTGGAGAAGAGGGGACTCCCATCAGGACACAGGGCTTCAGGACCTCCTCCAGGCCTCCGTGGAGGTGGGGGTGCTGACACAGGGAGTGGGTCTCTCTCGGCTGGGTGGCCCCCCACAGAAGTGAGAGGTGGCCTCTGTGTATGGCTTTCCAATTTATCCTCACTTTGTGTCCAGCCAGGACCTCCAAGAAGCATCACACATAGAGACAATAACGCCCTCATTCACTTCCCTCAACTGGTTTGACTGGAACTGATGAGGGACTGTGTGATTAAGTCCCAAGCATCTGGACACATGCAGTGACCTGGCCTTTTACAGAGACAAACCTAGCTCCTAGCTCTTGTCCACATGGGAACAGTCTGTTGGGGCAGGGAAGGGGTGGTGGTGACTCACAGGCATCACCAACATCAATGAACAAAAACCTCGGCCCCCAAGGTCACATTCAGGGGCAGGGCCTTGTATGGGAAGGGCTGGGTGCTGCGTCAGGCCCCTCTCACTGACAGTGCAGCCCCCTCCTCTTGGGCCTGCTCCACCTCACCTCTGACCTTTTGCTCCCCAAATGCCAAGAGCCTATGCCTGGAAAGTACAGACCCCCAACTCTGCTCACACCAGAGTTCTGCCCATAACACGCAGGCCGAGTGACCATGGTGGTGACATGCTGGCCCCAGCCACCAGCACCCCCACCCCCAACACACAGAGTTCAAATGGGCAAGAGTCTTTAGCGGGCTGAGGCAGAACTTCATGGATCTTTGGGACACAAGGACCTCCACACGTCCTGGGTCAAGGGGTACCTGGGGCCAAATGCAGAGCTGACTGGACATGGACTCAGTAATTTCTGGATCACGTGATCACTCTTTGCTGGTGGTCATTCAAGTCAGCCATGCACTCATTCACTCTAAAATACAAGTGGAGAGCTATATTCTTTCTTTGAGTTTCCTGGATTGAAACTCTGATGGAATGGTCACTACTCAAGACAAATCAATATCACAATTCTGCAAGTATAATTGCGGAACCTTTCTGGAAAGGTTTGCATGCCTGGAAGGAATTTAGGTCAGGTCCAGCGCGGTCTCCATCCGGCTTGGCTCTGCCTCCCCATCCTGTGGGTTGCCCGGCCTTCCCCAGATGGTCCCGGGAGCGCTCAGAATTGGCACCGCGCTGGTCTCTGGCCTGGGAGCCCTGTGAGGTCACCGACCCTGCAAATCGTGGCAGTCCGGCTTGGACCACCTGCCAGTGTCTACCCACCGTATCTCAGAGCAAGTCCCCGCGGCTGCTGTGTCCCGCTCCGCCTGCCTCCCTGGGAAGGAGCGGGCGCCCGGCGGCGGGGCAGCACCGTGGCAGCGCGCCGGCCCCTCCCCGAGTTGGCACAACTCGAACCACTTTCTTCAAAGGCTCCAGCCTCCAGCCTAGCGTGCGCGCAGCCCCCCACGCGCACCGGCACCCGCTCTCCGTGTCGCCCGCTTTCACGTACGCCGCCCTGCCGCCAGCCCCCGCGCACTGTCGCCACCAGCAGACACGCGCGTCCTGCTCCTGTTTACCGAGAGGGAGCGTGAGCACCTCCACTGTGGTCGCCAAGTTGGGCTGGAGACTCCGGGTGAGGGGACGCGCCGCGGGCCGGGGTCCAGAATCCGGGGTCGCGCGGTCCCCAGCCTCTGGTACCTGGAGCGCCGCGGGGGCGGCGGGGACAGGGTCGGGACTCGGAGCCCCGGAGCGGCCCCTCCCTCCCGCGGCGGCGGCCGAGGCAGCATCCCCGGCCTGCTCGGGCCGCCTGGGGCGCACGGTCCCCGAAGGGGCTCAGGGGCGCGGGGTCCCCGCCCGCACGCGCGCGCTCACCTCGGCGGGGCCCGTCCGGTCGCGCAGATCGCGCTGCCGCGGCGGCTCTGCATCTCCCGGGCGCCCGCCCGCCGCCCTCCGGGGCGCCCGGCTGTCTCTGCCGGGCGCGAAGAAGGGTCGCGGGGACGCGCAGAGGCCGCGGGTTCCTGCCGCCGCTCCCGCCGGCTCCTGCCTCCCGCGGTCCGCAGCCGAGCAGGAAATTTGTCCGGCCGGCCGGGTCTCGCCGCCGCCTCTGCTCCTGCTCCGGCTGCGGCTCCGCGGCGGGGGCGGGGGCCCGGGCGCTGCGAGGATCGGGGGCGACGCCTGGTGCCCGGCGCGGGGAGCGCATCCAGGGCGCCCGCTCTACCCGCCCGGCGGAGATGGCCTGGAGGCCCTGTCCTGGGAGCACCCAGGCACTGTGGGCATCCGTTTACCCAAAGCTGGTTCCCCTGCCAGGGAGGCCTGGCCCAGCCCCTCTGCCAGGACCCAGGTGCACAGAGAGAGGGTCAAGGTATGGTGGGAACTCACACCTGCGGGAGAGCAAAGGCAAGGCCCGGCCTCTCCCTGCTCTGTCTCTGTGCACCAGGAAGTGGCCTGGCTGGGGACTCTCCCTGGTCTTGCAGCAGGTGTGGGAAGCGCAGGGCACCCCTTATGCTTCTGGTGCGGGGAAGCTGGGAGAGCTGTGAGGTCGCTGGGCCTGGTGGCCTCCTCCGGAAACAGGGGTAAGGTGCCTGTTTGGGGAATTTTGAAGAGGGCTCGCTTGTCGTTAAGGCAGCATCTGGCAAAGTTAAAAACACAGGAAGAGAAAGAAAAGCCACAGAGCCAGGCGCTGGGCCTGCTGTCTAGCCGACTTCTTCCAAGGAATTTCACTCTAGGAGCCGAAAGGACCCTGGTGGCATCTTGATTCCGAGTCTCTGTGCTGTGCCCTCGATGGGGCCAAGGCCCAGCCCTCATGAGGAAAGCTGGATTCTGTGGTAGGGCCCAGCTCATTAGGCGCATGAAGGAATAAATGAATGAGTGAATGAATGAACCATGAGAAAGTGGCAGTTAGGGTGTGTCACCCACGTTGCACCGATTGCCAGCTGAGGACTCTTAGCATACTTGAGGACTGTTCCAGACAGAGCTACAGACCCCAAAGGCTGAAGAGCAGTAGGCGCCTCCTGGCAGAGGCCACCCGAAGGTGACATGCCCAAAGTGGGACTTTACCTCCACAGGGGCAGAGAGCTGTGAAACCAGTGGAGAACTTGATCTCCACCTTCCTGCCCTTCCCTGCCCTGCCCTGCCCATTTCTGTCCCTAGGGGCCTTGTCTAGTCCCAGATCTTTAAACACCATCCATGAGAGAATGACTCTAAACAGCCCAGCCCTGGGCCCTCCCCTCCAAGCCCAGCTCCCCGCGGCTGTCTCAGACCTGCCTCTTGCTCTTACTTGGTTTCTCTGTGGTTGTCCCTGTCCCTGCCTCCACGGCCCACCTCCAGTCTATCTCCAACTCCACTTCCCACCAGCTTCCCCATGCCTTTCACCCTTCTCTCCTCTCACTGCCTTCACCCCTCCAAAGCCTGCTGTGGCTCCCCAGCTTCTGACCCACTTTCCCAGATGATCCATTCTTCGCACTTTGTCCAGAGCACCTTACCAAGTGTAAACCGGGTCCTGCTAGCTCCCTGCTTAAAAGCCTCCATGCAGAATAAGAAGCAAACTCCCCCGAAGCTCCGCCTGACTTCCCTGGCTTTCCCAAGCCTCTCACCCCTGCCCGCTGGCATCCAACCAAGCCTCCTTACTCTCAGTGCCAGAACCAAGCTCCTTCCTGCCTGGGGCTCCTGGCTCCTTACTAGTGGCCTCTGGAAGATCACCAGTGCCCCCGGCTCCTTCTTACTGGTGGCCTCTGGAAGACTACCCTGCAACCCTCTCCTCTTCCACTCTCTTCCACAGCCCCCATCACAGTTTAGAATTACTTGTGGGTTTATTTGCTCCTTTGGTGTCTGTCATGTCCTGCTCCCCTACCCCCAGGGCTGTAAGCTCCAGCAGCCCAGGCTCTGCTGGTCTCCATGGGTTCTCAGACGCAAGCTCCTAAAACAACTTCAATAGCCAGGAGGTGCTGGGTGAAGGCATCTGGGCTGACAGAGCAGAGGAGGATGGGCTCCAGCCAGCAGCAGAAGCAGCCTGGTCACCTCGAGCCCAGCAGGGCAGGCGGCTCCCTCCTGAGTGCACCTCCAAGGAACGGTTGAGGTGGGGCCAAGTACCCCATGACATCCAGGCTTTGGATTTTTCTGCAGTTGTGGCCTGCAGAGCCAGGCTTGTACGTGAAGGCCATAATTACAAAGCTCTGCTGAGCACAGTTATGCTTGCTAATGCTGCAGGGCTGGGGAGGCAGAGACTGTGAGCTAAGAAGACAGACACAAGTTGCCTTTGTCAGACATCTGTTGTTGGAAAGTGAACAGCCTTGATAACGTGATGGAGAGGCAGATGGCAATTCCTCCCTCATGATATCTTCTCTGCTGGACCCCAAAAATTATTCTAGGGATTCAACAATATCCCTCAACTTTTTCTAAAGACTACAGACATTCATCGTCATCACGCACAAGGGAGTTGTCAGAGGCGTGTGTGCCAGGGCCCTGTTGATTCCCTTCGTCCTTCTTCACTGTCTTCATTTTGCCTCTCATAGGCTCAAGGTCCCTGTAGACATCAGAATTCCCTATCCTCCTCCCAGGCTCTGAGGAGCTCACCTGCCTCTTGCCATCCTGAACACCTCACCACCCTCATCTTTTAGGGCCCTTCTTGAGTCCACAGCTTCCTCTTCAGTTCCCTGGCACACTGGCTGTCTGATCCCATCTCAGGCTTGTCCCTGGTTGGCCTCCTGCCCACTCTCCCCCTGCCTCCCCTACACACAGCCATTTAGCCCCTTTCCTCTAAAACACAGCTTGAGGCCAAGGTCCTGCTATTATTGATATTAACTGCAGTTACTTGTCTTCTGTTTTACTCAAGGACTGGGCCTTTGGGTTTCTCTGCAGAAACTCAGATACTGCCTCTCACGCTTGGAGGGCCCAATAGTTGTCAATTAAAATTAAAATGCTGAGGCCAGGAGTAGTGTCTAGGAGGATAAGAAAAAAGAAAGGGAAAATCAGTGTGTGGAAAATAAATGAGAAGTTGCTTTTGAACATTATACAGAAGCATTCTCATAAAATTATTCAACTTTAGGAGGCAAACAAAACAAAACAAACAGGTCTTGATTATTGATTGGCTATGGGGCAAGGCAAGGAAGGAAAAACTGAATGATATGGTTTGGCAGTGTCCCCACCCAAATCTCATCTTGAATTGTAGTTCCCGTAGTCCTCATGTGTCGTGGGAGGGACCCTATGGGAGGTGATTGAATCATGGGGGTAGGTTTTTCCCATACTGTTCTCATGATAGTGAATAGTGAATAAATCTGATGGTTTTATAAAGGGATCTGATGGTTTTATAAAGGAAAAACCCTCTCTTGCCTGCTGCCATGTAAGATGTGCCTTTACTCTTCCTTGCCTCCCACCATGACTGTGAGACCTTCCCAGCCATGTGGAACTGTGACTCCATTAAACCTCGGTCCTTTGTAAATTACCCAGTCTCAGGTATGTTTTTAATGACAGTGTGAGAATGGACTAATATACTGAGACAACACCAGAGTCCTTTGTGATTTTGTTCAGGACCTGTCCCCACCACGAGGTGACTTTTGGTAACCACAGTCAGTATGGCCATTCTGATCTCTGGGATGTACCAGAATGAATAATAGGTTCAGAGCTATCTATTTTTACATTACCCAACTATTCTTCCCTCTCCTCCTTTTTTTTCCAAGTTTTGCCCAAGTGTTAACAGTTATTACTGAAATCAAGAGGAAAGACTTTTTTCTGGAAGATTCCTATACTCACCCAGAAATAAACAATAATTAGGCCCTTGCTCAGATCCCTACATTTGAACTCTGTTTTATTCCTGAATTGCTTTTTGCTGATGAAGAGTACACATGTACTATACATATCTTAAGGGATATGTCAAGTGTATGAACTACTGAAATGCATACCCCTCTCAAGGCAATAAACATTTCCATCATTCTGGAAAGTTAATGTCCCTTCCCCAATAGAAGCTCCCTACTCTTGCCAAAGATGGCCATTATTCTGAAATCTATCACCATAGTTAGTGTTACCTGCTCTGTATCTTCATATAAATGGAATTATGTAGTATGTTATTTCTAGTTTCTTTCAGGCAGCAAACCCTTTTAGAGATTCATCTTTTATTGCTCATTATTAGTAATTTCAGTGATGTACTCTTTTCCTCTAGTTGGTTTTAAAATCTTCTCCTTATCACTGTTTTCAAAAAAGTTTATTAACATGTGTCTTGATGTTGTTTTATTTTTTATTTTATTTATTTATTCACTGAGATGGGGTCTTGCTCTGTAACCTAGGCTGGAGTGCAGTGGTTTGACCATAGATCACTGCAATCTTGAACTCCTGAACTCAATAAATCCTCCAGCCTCAGCCTTCTGAGTAGCTGGAACTACAGGCATGCACCACCATGACCAGCTAATTTTTTAACTTTTTAATTTTTTTTTAGAGACAAAATTGCCCAGGATGGTCCCGAACCCCTAGGCTCAAGCTATCCTCCCACCTTGGCTTCCCAAAGTGCTGAGATTACAGACATAAATGACTGTGCCAGCCCATGGTGTGGTTTTCTTGTGTCTATTTTCTTGGGATTACTTGAGTTTCTTGTTTTATACATTTATAGTTTTCATCAAATTTGGGAAATTTCCAGCCATTATTTCTTTAAAAATATTTTCCCCTTCCTGTCATTGTTGGACTACAAAGGATGTATGTGGTATTTCTAAATTTTGTCTCACAAGGTTACTGAGGCTCTAAAATTTTAACCCTTTTTTTCCTGTGTTTGAGCTTAGATGGTTTCTAGTGCTGGGTTTTAAAATTGGCTGACCTTGTCTTCTGCAATGCTTCATCTTCTGTTAAGTCTATCCAGTGACTTTGTTTTTATTTCTGATATGTATTTTTAGGTAATAGATGTTTCATTTGGTTATTTTAAAAATAATTTTTATTTTTCTGCTGAGGTCTCCATGTGCTTATTTATTATTTTCATGTTTTCTTTTAAATCTTTGGATATATTTAAAATAGCTCTTCTAAGCCACTTAGTTATTCCAAGTTCTTTTCTTTTCTTTCTTTCTTTTTTTTTTTTTTTATGAGACAGGGTTTCAGTCTGCTGGCCAGGATGGAGTGCCATGGCACAATCTCAGCTCACTGCAACCTCCACCTCCAAGACTCAAGCGATTCTCCAGCCTCAGCCTCTGGAGTAACTGGTACTACAGGTATAAGCCATTAAGCCTGGCTAACTTTTTTGTATAAGCAGCATTTCGCCATGCTGCCTGGGCCAGTCTCAAACTCCTGAGCTTATAATGATCTGCCCACCTCAGCCTCCAAAAGTGCTGGGATTGCAGCCATGAGCCACTGTGTGTCCCAGTTGTTTTCTAACACAAAATGCTGGCTTTGTTTATATGTCATTTCATACATATGAGGGTATGATTGAATCTTAAATTCTTGACCACTGAGTACAGGTGAACAGTATATCATGCATGTGTGTGTAACTGTTTTGGGGACAGTTACCACATTATTGAATGCATAAGGATGAAGGAAGGTGACCTTTCCACTCACAGTGGCAAAAGTCATTTATTATTTCTCTTTTTCTATGATTAAGAAAATTTAATTCAATTTATAAAATAAACTGATGTCCAGAAGTTAGAGTTGTTTTCATTAGAAGGCCAAATAATAAAATAATCTAGCACCTTCCATGCCTGCTTCAGATGATTTCATAATGCATTGAATATGCTTGCGTTCCTCACTTAGAAATCGCAGGACTCAGAAATACCTACATTGGCAAAAGGATCTTTTCCTTCCAACTAGAGAAATTATAAGACCTATGACATAATTTCTTTATTTCTCACAACGGAATTAGTGTCAATCATCTGCAGAACATTATCACTGGTGGGATGATTTATCATCACCTAGTTTCCACCTGGCATACAATTTCAGTTTGCTCTTAGAATTGAGGTAATGAGACATAATACAGCACTGAGGAAAACTCTCCTAAGAATGAGAGACAGATATTTATTTCTTAGCAGTTACTAAAGCATAATTGAAATTTAGTTTTTAAATATCTCATGTCCTAAAGGATGGCAGTGTTACGAAAGGTTTTTATGCATCAGAAAATTGCTGTTAATGGAAAAGTGTGATCATCTCAAGAGAATTTTTCTACTTAAATGATCCCAAAGTCCATATAAAGCACGTACACTTTATAATGAAGTATAAATGTACAGGAATTCATAACTAAAATAGTAACATAAATCCCATTACATGTTCTAGAACTTCATGTACTCTAAGATATTTGTAATTTACAAAAAATCACTGATGTTTAGTAAGCTTCATGAAAAGTAGAAAAAAATCAGTGGCCTCAAACTGTAGTCAAGAAAAACCCAAAAAACAAACAAACAAAGGTCATTTTCCTTCTTTGTATCAGGAAGGCTAGCGTTTTCCAAAGTAAGATTCTATTGGGAGTGGTGTATGTGGAAGGGTGTCAGCGGTGATTGTAGATAGTACAAGGATGGCCACTTCCATTTCGTATATAAATTGCGTATTTATTTTCATGTATATCAGAAAAATATCGATACATTACTCAATATAGTGGTAATAGCTTTATTACCACTAAGCTAATGTAGTGTCATGGTCAATCAATTTAGAGAAAATTATTAAGGAAATCACATTAGAGGTGATAGTCACATATGGCAAAAATGGCAATTGTGGAACTGAAGTGACTGGGGTTTGGGAAATCCTGAGCTGGGACCAACTCCCAGCCTCTGGTAGTGACCTTCATTCCAGATTCTGGTCTTGCTCTCCTCCTGTCCATGAGGGCTTCATGTTCCAGACTGTTTTTAGCTTGTAGAGGTCTCTTCATCACAGGTTCTGACATCACCTTCTTTCTGTCCACACCCAGACTCAGTCTGCCCTAGCCCATCCTTTATGAAGTTCCTGCTCCTGGACAGAGTCCCAGGCTACCTCTTACTCTGAGCAGAGGGGCAAAATAGTCCCCATTGCCATGCCCTGTGGAATTACCAAATCTCATTGGAAAAGGTTCTTCACTGCCTGGAGATTCTGATCAGCCAAGAACTGATTGAAGCAAGATCACCAATTCTGCCTCCCCAAACTCAGAATGAATCAGCAGTAATTACAACACAACAAGACCTCTCCCTACTCTGTCCAGCTCTAGGTGTATGGGTGTGTGGCAGCACTAGAGCAAATAACATGCCAAGAGATTTCTGGGGGAGAGGCACACTGTTCTTTCTTGTAATAAACTTGAAGCTGAGAGGATAAAAGTTCTGAATGAGGATCCAAGTCCATGAACTTAGGAGTAGAGCCCAGAGAAACACAACCCAGAGATGGAGAAAGAGCAAAATGATACCCTGGAGATCTTCTTTGAAGCCCTGCATGAAGTCACATGAGAGATTTCCCTTACCCCATATTTCTGTGAGTTTAAGCCAATTTGACTTCAATGTTTTGTCAAAGATCTGTACATTCTTTTTTTTTCCCTCCTGGGTGTATTTAGGAAAAAAAAATGATGGAAAACCATCCAGTCAAAGACTGGCACATGGAAAAGCTAAGATAAATTAGGCCCAGATAAGGTAAGGAGGATGTCAGGGGTACTCACTAATAATGGATTTGTTAAACCAATAGTTGCACAGAACTGCTCATGTTAAACCTAAGCAAGATAAAGGAAATGCTCTGGGATCTACACAGACAAAACAGAAGAAAATAAAAGGTAAACACACCTCAGGCTGGACAAACACTGAATCCAGTGGACAGAAGCAGTTTCCTCTGAGTGTATTGTGCTGTGTGAGAACTTACTTATAATAAGAGAGATTCAATCACACGAGAGACTCATAATGAGTTATAAAACAACAGAGATGAGATAAAAGAAAACAAATTGGGACTTCAAGCCATAAGATTGAATACGTAAGTTAGGAAAAGTTTTAGCTAAAAATGAATATCATTATGAAAGAAAGTCACAGTGAATAGACAGCAAACATAGAAAGGGAATAAAGGAATTAGAAGAGGGTGGATAGTGGATATGAAGGTCAAACCCAACACAAGAATAATGGGTGTGTCTGCAGGTAAAATTTCAACAAGTGGAACACACAATTTAGAAATATGATGCAGAAAAATGTTTCTCTAATATGTTTCTGGAATATGCAGATTGAAAAGAGAAAGTACCTGAAAGGAGAATAAAATGAACCAGAACAATCTAAATAAAATTTAGGTGGGTTTGGCTGCACTTCACAGACTCTTAGAATCATGCTCTCAGTGTAACTCGGTCACATACAGAGAGAAAAAACATGGCTGGCCTCGGACTCTTCAAGAGCAGTGCTCGGTGCAAAAAGACAGTAAAATGGTAGGTCCAAAATTCTAAGGGAAGGAAAATATGGCAGCCATGTGGTCATTCAATGAAGGCTGACTACCTCCTTGGACTGTGATAGAATAAGAAGGGCCAGAATGGCCTATAGTCTTATAAAATTAATAAGACAAAATCATTTAGAAAGGAATGGTTTCTATAATAGACATTGGACACCAGGCAGCACAGAGCCATGATTCCTAAGATAAAAGTAACAAATGAAGTAAGATTGACAATTGCCTCAGGAGGTTGTCAAGGAGGAAATTTCCATGCTGTGGTGCAGAAGGGGAAACCAAAGAAGTCAATGGTCTGATGGAGTTGAATAGAACGAAACCAAGATTTGAGGAGGCCATGGTGGCTAAGATTGGTGGTGAGTGCTGGAGAGGAGACGGCTGCAGGGGGAAGCTGTAGAAATCTAGAAGGATACCTGGAATCTTTGGCTGAGTGCTGAGGTATACACCTCAGAGGCAGCTATGGAGACCGGCAAGGGAGCCATGGCAAAGCAGAGAGACAAACAATTCCTGGAGCTTACACAGGGCTCGGAAGAAACACTTCGTAATAGGGAGTCCAGAAAGAGGCTCACACAGACGTGGTCATCTGATTTTCAATGAAGACAACAAGGCAGATCATCGGGGAAGGGATGATCTGTTCAAGAAATCAAGCTGGGACAACAGCCCAGCCACATGCATCAAAATGAGTCTCAGCCCTGACCTCATATCAGATACAAAAATGGACTCAAAATAGACCATAATCTTAAATATAAGACCTAAAAGCATAACATTTCTAGAACAAAACATAAGAAAAGAAATCATGTTTTTGGGTTAGACAAAAATTTATTAAATATAACATTTAAACCACAATCCATGAAATGAAAAAGTTGGTAAGTTAGACTTTACCAAATGTTACAAATTTTGCTCTTCAATGATGCTGTTAAGGAAATGAAAAAACAACCCAGATACTGAGATAGAATGGTTGCAAGACATATAACTAATAAATATATGATATATGTAAAGCATATGTCTAATAAATATTGTATCTTGAGTATAAAATATGAAGAATTCTTACAACTCAATAAAAAGAAGACAAATCCATAAGAAAATGGACAAAATATATAAACAGAGGCCTTACCAAAGAAAGTACAGGAACGGCAAACAAACACATAAAAAGATGTTCAACATCATTAATATTAGCAAAATGCAAATAAAAAGCACAGTGAGATATCAGTAAGCACTCATTATAATGCCAAATTTTGAAGGATGCATAATAGCAAGTGTTGGTGAGGATATGGAGCAATTGAAACTATCATACATCGCTGTGGGAATGCACAGTGAAACAGCCACTCGATAAATCAGTCTGTTATTTTCTTATAAAGGTAAATATAAACTTACTGTGTTCCAGTAATATCTCTCTTATTTATTCATGCAATATAAAGAAATCATATATCCACACATAGACTTGTGCTCAAATGCATAACGGCTTTATTCATAACAAATACATAAGTTGAGTCTATGAAAACATCCATCAACTGCTAAGTGGATAAACAAATGTGTGTATTTATATGTAGATGAATTTTAAGAATAAAGTCAGATACAAAGAACTACGGACTATAATATACCATTTTAATGAAATTCTAGAAAAGTCAAAACTATAGTCACAGAAAAGCAGATCATAGAATTGTAACTTAAAGCAATATTACATAAAAAATAGCAAACATTTTCCAGTACTATAGAACAAAAGGCTTTCTCAAACATTTATGGTGGGATTATGAATTGGAAGCCAGTATGAGGCCATTTTGCATTTAATACCATAAATCTAAAAATGCCTATCTCAGCCAGCAATTCTCCTGAGATTTATTTTAAGGATGTAGTTAATGATCTGTATTCAAGCAAATTTATATTAGAAAAAATTTAATCATATCCAAAATGGCAAAAATAAAACATTGTTAAATAAATGATGGTAAATCCATTCAGTGGAATAGCATAGAGTGACATAAAATGTTGTAAAAAGTTATAAACCTCGATTATATATTGACTACAAATTAAAATCTCAATAAAACCCTATGAGTAGATATTTTAAGATCATATTCTTTGATTAAAATTATAGAAAACTAGAAACAAATAGCAAAAATAGAAATAATGCCATCATACAATTATCTTACAAGCTTTGTCCTCAACAAACAAGAAATAAAAAATGAAATTTCAAGATATTAAATGCCAAGTTACATGTGTAAAAACCTCTGGAACCTAGCCAAATGTATATATATTGAGGAAAAATATTCATGGTTTAAAAGATTTTATTAATGCAAAAACAAAATAATTAAGGAAATAAAATACTCATTTTAGAAAATTAGAAGAGGAAAAACAAAATAAAAGACAGAAATAGAATAGCAGCAAAGATAAAATTTAATATTAGAAAAAACAGGAAATGAAACAGATATGCAGTAAGGAGCAGAGAAGACAATAGAAATTCTAGCTCTACGCTTTTACACTGTTGGTGGGAGTGTAACTCAGTTCAGCTTTTGTGGAAGGCAGTGTGGTGATTCCTCAAGTATCTAGAACTAGAAATACCATTTGACCCAGCAA
Organism: Leontopithecus rosalia; assembly: GCA_028533165.1. Lineage (NCBI taxonomy): Eukaryota > Metazoa > Chordata > Mammalia > Primates > Cebidae > Leontopithecus > Leontopithecus rosalia. Next base: position 5,166,034 of record CM052660.1, read on the forward strand.
TCCCATTACTGGGTATATCCCAAAGGATTATAAATCATTCTATTATAAAGACACATATACACGTATGTTTATTGTGACACTGTTCACAATAGCAAATACTTGGAACCAATCCAAATGCCCATCAATGATAGATTGGATAAAGAAAACGTGGCACATACACACCATGAGTTGCTATGAAGCCATAAAAAAGAATGAGTTCGTGTCCTTTGCAGGGACATGGATGAAGCTGGAAAGTATCATTCTCAGCAAACTGACACAAGGACAGAAAACCCAACACCACATGTTCTCACTCATAAGTGGGTGCTGAACAATGAGAACACATGGACACAGGGAGGAGAACATCACACACCGGAGCCTGTTGTGGGTGGGGGGCTAGGGGAGGAATAGCAAGGAGTGGGGGGATAGGGGAGGGATAGCATTAGGAGAAATACCTAATGTAGATGACGGGGTGATGGATGCAGCAAATCACCATGGCACATGTGTACCTATGTAACAAACCTGCACGTTCTGCACATGTACTCCAGAACTTAAAGTATTATAATAATTTTTAAAAATGAGATGTAAGAAAGGAAAAAAAAGGAAATTCTAGTTGTAGCAATTTCCTGAGTTCTCAGTGTCACCTCATCTTGGGTAATGCAAAATAATCCTGTAACTTTATAAAAAACATCACTTTTCTGTTTTACACAAACTAGAGTTGATTTTTATATGTAAATAGCCTTAATAACTTAGGAGTTGGGAAACTAAATCCAGAAAGTATAAAGTGTAAGACTGAAATATTTGGTTACAGGGACATTTTTAACTTGAGCCAGCAAAATATCTATATGTATGTTTAAAATGTATAAATGTATAAATACGGTTGAAATGCAAATAATAAAATGAATATGTGTATTCAATAAATATATTTCAATATACATATATACACCTCCACAAGATACACAGAACTGACAAAGGTTTAATATCTTTACTGTACAAAAAAAATCATAAATAAAAAACCTCTCAGTATAATAAATGAGCCAACATCATAAATAGAAAACTGCATCAATAAAAATGCACATGGGTAATAAGCTTATTAGAATATAGAAACCCTAACTGACATGCCAACGAGCTACTTCTTGTCTCCCAGCTTGTGAAAATTAAAAATGCTAACAATACTATGCTGTGGGGAAGCTGTGGAAATTGGGGACTCTAATGCAAAATGCTGTTGGTAGGAATTTAAATTGGGACAAACTTTCTGCTGGTATGCACATATTTGGGGTTGACTCAACAACTCTTCTCAGAAATTTATCTCAAGGAAACACACAGAAAAGTTAACAAGGTTGAACGTAAAAGGAGTATCACCACATCATGGGTACAGCATTGAAAAACTGGAAAGAACCTCAATGTCCACCGAAAAGGGTTTGTACAAATCAGTTGTGGTTCTCTGTACAATGGCAAATATGATCTATTGACATGAAAGGATTGCCATGGCAAGTTGTTAAAATTTTTATGAAGCAGATTATAAAACAGAAACTAGATAACGTGTGCACGGTGCTATGATTTGGATGTTTGTTCTCTCTGAAACTCCTATTGGTGAGTTTCAGTGCTGCAGTATGCAAAGTCATGACTTTTATGAAGCAGTGAGGTTATGAGGGCCCCGCCCTCATGAACATATTAATTCATTCATGAACTAATAGATTAATGGATCAATGGGTGTTCTGTGGAGTGGGACTGGTGGCTTTATAGGAAGAGGAAGAGAAACCTGAGCTAACACTGTCAGCCCACTTGCCATCTGGCCACCATGATGTCCTGTGCCACCTCTGCACTCTACAGAGAGTCCTCACTAGCATGAGGCCCTCACCAGATGCAGCCCCTTGACCTTGGACTCCTCAACCTTTAGAACTGTAAGAAATAAATGTCTGTTCTTTATAAATCACCCAGCCTCAGGTATTCAGTTATAGCAGCAGGAAATTGGCTAAGAAATAAAGCTATCGACATGAAAGTCCTTGCCCAACTATGAACAGAATTACTTCTTCTAGGATAAATTATTTATTATCTTTACTTTCTTCTTTCTTCTTGTCAGTTCATTTGAATACATTTTTGTAATGGGCATATGTAATGCAAAATACAATCACAAATACAAAATTATTTTCTACACTAGGAGTAGGGCTAGAGGGAATTAAGTGCTGAAATTCTGTTCCTCCCTTTAAAATAAATAAATGGACGTAGATAGAAAAAATAAAAACAAATAGACTTCATAGGTCAAAATAAATAGACTTAAATGGACTTAATAGACTTAAATAGGTCAAAATAAATAGACTTAAATAGAAAAAAATAGTAAGTTTTTCCAATAATATACAATGTTTTGAGGACATAGGAAAGTGTGCACATTTACACTCTCCACACATGTTAAGGGCATGGCAGGTGACTGGTATCTTTTTCTAATAAGCATCTGGGCAATGCATAACAACAGCCTCAGTAAAATTCAGATGCTGACTCACTTCTAGAGTCTAAGCAAAGAAATAATCAAAGATGTGGACGAAGGTTTATGCATAAGGATGCTCATAGGTTGTTCTTCCTTAATCATAATTTTAAAATAGAAACTACGTATGTCCACAGTAGTGGAGTGTGTGTGTACGAATCTCAATAATTCATTCAACGCATATTTGCCGAGTATCTTCTCTGGGCCAGCCTCTTTGCCAGCCCTGGAATCCAGTGGTACACAAAACAAACATGTCCACCTCCTGGAGCATGTCATCTAGTTACAACAATGGAACAGACAGATAATCAGCAAATTCCACACATCAGTTGGGTGTTAAAAAAGAAAGGTAGAGGATGAAGTAATTGCAACTTTCAATGGCAAAAACCACAGTTACATTTTCACCAACTTAATGTGATATTACTAAATAATCAAAGAATAGAGTAAAAAGAGGTATGCAAACATGCTACGAATGTCTATTTACCATCTCAAGAAATGATCTGCTAGCCAAATGGGAGAATTTTTCTCAAGTCCAGAAATGATCCTTTATAAACTATTTACCACTCAACAGAGTAGATACAGATACAATTACCGAAAGCAAGAATGTTCAGAACCACCTCTGCCAGAGTACTAAAGAATGATATAGATGAAACTTCTCAAGTTATAATTTTAATAATACACAGATATTATCCAATTTGAAAGAGGAAATTTGAAAGCCACGCCTCTCTGATAAAGGCTAAAACTGAAGAGGTGTAAAACACGAGGAGATGTACACGTTTCTCTTTCCACTCCACAGTACATTTGACAAAGGCTTACGTCCTTAGACTTTCCTCTTGGAACAATTATAAAAGTCAAATCACTGACGAGTAAAGAAACTGAGCAATGCTTAGCAACAACTTCAGAAAAACCCACAGCCTTTGTCACACTTGTAGAAGTCTAAGCAAGGAAATAAGTGGAGATATGGACAAAGGTTTGTGCCTAAAGATATTTGTGTGTTGTTCTTTTTTTTTTTTTTTTTTTTTTTTTTGAGACGGAGTTTCGCTCTTGTTACCCAGGCTGGAGTGCAATGGCCTGATCTCGGCTCACTGCAACCTCCGCCTCCTGGGTTCAGGCAATTCTCCTGCCTCAGCCTCCCGAGTAGCTGGGATTACAGGCACGCGCCACCGGGCCCAGCTAATTTTTTGTATCTTTTTAGTAGAGACGGGGTTTCACTATGTTGACCAGGATGGTCTCGATCTGTTGACCTCGTGATCCACCCGCCTCGGCCTCCCAAAGTGCTGGGATTA
>CM052660.1:5170274-5269771 GCA_028533165.1 Leontopithecus rosalia
CAATTCTCCTGCCTCAGCCTCCCGAGTAGCTGGGATTACAGGCACGCGCCACCGGGCCCAGCTAATTTTTTGTATCTTTTTAGTAGAGACGGGGTTTCACTATGTTGACCAGGATGGTCTCGATCTGTTGACCTCGTGATCCACCCGCCTCGGCCTCCCAAAGTGCTGGGATTACAGGCTTGAGCCACCGCGCCCGGCCCTTGTGTGTTGTTCTTTCTCATCATGGTTGTGACACTGAAACAGTGTAAATGTCCACAGTAGTGAAGTGTATGTTTACATATTTCCAATAATTCTTGGAGGAGTTGGGGTTTCACGGCGTTGTCTGCTAGACTCAGCAACATTTTGAGGCCACAGATCCTCCACGCCCTTATTATTTAGAAATGCCACTCATGTCATGACGTGGTAGGCTAAACTTGCTTCCATGACACTTGCCCACGGATTATAAATTAATCGTGTGATAGAGGAAGTCCCTGGCACGACCATGCCCACCCCTTGTTCATGCTGGTTGGCTGTAACCATAGCAGCCTCTTACTCCAGACCAAAGTTCAGTAACTGTAAATTTTATGACCGTGCTCAGAGTTCAATGTCCATTAGCATAACCCTTCCTTAGGAAGAGGGAGACTTTACATTTGACAACAAGATGTTAAGACTCCATTTCTAAATACTAGACTTCAAATGATAAGGTCCAAAAGTGTTATAGGAAAATACTTGGGTTTTTTTGTTTGTTTGTTTGTCCTAGAGAACTTATTTTCCTGTGAAAATGCCTACCACCAAGAAGACGTTGATGTTCTTATCAAGCTTCTTCACCAGCCTTGGGTCTTTCATCGTTATTTGCTCTGTTCTTGGGACACAAGCATGGATCACCAGTACAATTGCTGTTAGAGACTCTGCTTCAAATGGGAGTATTTTCATCACTTACGGACTGTTCCATGGGGAGAGTAGTCAAGAATTGAGTCACGGACTTGCAGAACCAAACAAACATTTTGCAGGTAAATGATAAGCTAATTTAAATGGATATAGTCAGATTGAATTAAGGTTCATGTCATTCTGTATTTCGGCCAAATAATCATTCAAAAATAATTTCTTTGTAAGCTTTGGGTTAGGCTGAAGATGCAAGCCTAATTCATAATTTTGGAAATTTGCTGTCATGACTTGAGCTTCCTCAGTTCTGGTTGTGTCTACCAGTACAACAGTTTCAATCATTCTAGCAGTGGCTACATTTAAATAATACCCACCAAATTGATTGACAAGTAAATAAGTAAAAATATGTAACAGCAGTATGGTATTGAACAGCCAGTGGGAACGCATTTTTTAACTGTTTCGACTAGGTTTTTACTTGGAGCCAAAATCTCTGTCTAGAACTTCACAAGTGGCATCTATGCAGGGAGAGTAAAATAGAGTATTTCTTATCTCTATTTCTCAAGTTCGTTTCTTTAACTGATTTGAATTTACTTCCAAAATATCTAATTGTTGGAAATTATATTAAATTTCCATTAGTTTATTAATTGTATATTTTACAGGAATTCCTAAACTTTTTTTCTGATTTCTTATATAAGAATGTCCTCCTCTCAATGGAAGGAAAATGAAAGTTCCTTAAGAATGCTAAGTTGATTTAGCTACTTATTTGACTTCTGAAGTTTGATACCTACCTTTATGTTTTCTAAATTTAAAAACATTTGTAAATTATGTAACACGTTAAATGGACTTTGTTTTGAACAATGTTCTAATTATACAGGCATTATTAGGCATCATACAGTCATTACCTTCTGACTTATAAATATGCATCATTTTTTACCTTATACAAATGTAATATTTAGTCCTTGTGTAATGCATAAAGAAGTCTGAGTCCTAGACAGTAGCTCTAGGTTCTAGCTATAGTGTATTTATGACTTTTTTCATGAAACTATTTTCTTAAATCCAAAGCAACCCAGTTATGTTCCCAAGTTATACATTTGTCATTTAGATGTTAACAAAAGCAGCGTATCCCCTGGCATTTCCAAAGCCTTTCAGGGACATCTCCTCTGGGGTCAACCTCAGCTTCCAGTAAGGATGGGAAACATTTGCTTTACAGCAAATTTCAAAGACTCAGTCATGCCTTCAGTTATGTGAACAGCATTCTCAAAACCAAAATGTGCTCTGAAGCCTCAGACACATTTAAAAAATTTTAAATAAGAGACAAAACTTGCAAGTTTTTTGGTTTCCATGCAGTATCTGTTTGGAACCAGTTGATTTCCAACTTGTTGAGATAAATGGCTTCAAAGGAAGTGTCAACTATCTCTATGCATGGAGACTCAGAGGAGGCCAGGATGGGCCAGGATCTGGCTCTAAAGCCCTGTGTGTGTGCAGGTGAGCATGGTGATGTCAGAGGACCAGAGCAGGCGCTCATCAAGGAGAGCCCGGAAAGGGCCCAGGGCCAGGTAAGTGCGGCAGCCCAGGTCAGAGCACAGCGAGGATATTTGCCGTCCCTTTGCTTGCTCTCCACTTTTACTCTGTTACTGGGGAACCACATTCTGACCTTCTGCAAGTCACTGCCCAAACTCCTGGTGCTGTAGAAGGTGAACCACCACTCAATTAACGAAGGTGCTGCACTGTCACTCTGGTTGACACCCAAGGACCCCTCAGAGCCTAGGGAGTCTTCATTGCTGATGATTGTAATAATCATTGAGCTTGAACACCTGTAAGCAGTTGTCTTAGACAGGAAAGTTATGTTACTAGAATCTTCAGCTTGCAGTGTTCAGCTGCTCACGGTCCTGGGATGCTTCCCCTGGGAGCAGCTCTGCAATGTGCAGTGAGATGGGATGCTCTCCTATTGCTTCTCACGGCCACCAGGGTTCCTTTCAAATCAGAAACCAACCATTGGCAGTACAATCAAATCTGTATAAATGCCTCTTTCTTGCCCAGCAGTGCTGGACTGACCGTTCCGATTGAGAAATTAACCGTATCAGCTTCTTGGCTAGGGTGAGGTCACACCAAGTGCCCCCCAAGAGTAATAATTACTGCAAAGCTCTGCTATATTTCTGCTTGGTATTTATCACATGGAGCCAATTTTGACTGTAGATTTTGAAACAAAAGAGCAGAAGGAAGCAAAGATGGCTGATTTCAAAATGCCAGAATAATTCCACCAACATCAGGTCAATCTTTGGGGAAAATTGCCTCTCAGACGTGGTAAGGAAATTCTCCGGTGTGTAACTGGATGGCGTGGGCAGCTCAGGCTGACTGGTTACATCCTTGTTTGCCCAACATCGAGATGAAAAGTGACAGGTCCTGTGTGTCCAGCTGTGAGCAGATTGTTTTTGCTGCTCCCAAAGTTCTGGAGATCTAATTTCTGTTCAAAAAATCTTCCCTGAGCAGCCGCTGTGTGTATAAGGGGCTCACATACTGGAAGGAATTGCACATGGTTCCTGGCCTTGGAGGGCTCACCACCCAGTGTGAGAGAAAGACCCTTTCTCAGTTAAAATCAGTGCCCTGCACTCACTGGTGGGGCATGGTATGTGCAGGTCTCCATGGAAGCAAGGGGTTGGGAGGCACAGTCTGCAAAGCCCCGTTGGAGCGCAGAATCCTGAAACATGAGCTGCAAGTGGGTGTAAGCTCACACTGTGGACACCCCCCTCCTTCTCGGTACTGGATCTTGGGTGCCATGTAAAAAGAAGTCAGCCCTTTGACTCCATGTCTTGAAAATGTGGGCCGGGCACAGCGGCTCACGCCTGTAATCCCAGCACTTTTGGGAGGCCGAGGCGGGCGGATCACAAGGTCAGATCGAGACCATCCTGGCCAACATGGTGTAACCCCATCTCTACTAAAAATACAAAAATTATCTGGGCATGGTGGTGCGTGCCTGTAATCTCAGCTACTCAGGAGGCTGAGGCAGGAGAATTGCTTGAACCCAGGAGGCAGAGGTTGCAATGAGCCGAGATTGCACCACTGTACTCCAGTCTGGCGCCTGGTGATGGAGCGAGACTCTGTCTCAAAAAAAAGAAAAAAAAAAGAGTGGTCAGGGTCCCAGAAACATAATGTGCACTGTTTGCTCATAGTGGCAATCATGGCAAAGTGTGTCCTTCACATTTAGGACATGGAGTTCCTGCGAATGTCATCTCAAATATTACTCAGGCTATGCATTGACCAGAACATATATTTTTACAGAATCACTTTGACAGGAAAAGTTTTTAGGATAGATTTTTTTTTAAAGACAGGGTCTCCCTTCATCACCCAGGCTGCAGTGCAATGGTGGGATCTTGGTTCACTACAATTTCCACTTCCCAGGCTCAAGCAATTCTCGTGCTTCCGCCTCCCTAGTAGCTGGGGTTACAGAAATGCACTACCACGCTTTGCTAATTTTTGTATTTTTAGTAGACATAGGGTTTCACCATGTTGGCCAGGCTGGCCTCAAACCCCTGACCTCAAGTGATCTGCCCACTTCAGCCTCCCAAAGTGCTGGAATTACAGGCATATTTTTCTTTTCTTTTCTTTTTTTGAGACAGGGTCTTGCTTTGTCACCCAGTCTGGAGTTGAGTGGTGTAATCAGTAATCATAGCTCACTGCAGCCTCTATGTCCTGGACTCAAGAGATCCTCCTGCCTCAGCCTCTGGAGTAGCTGGGACCACAGGCACATGCCACTATACCCAGCCACTTTTCTTGTGTTTTTGTAGAGATGGCGGTCTCACCAGCCCAGGCTCGACTTTATTGTGAGAGATATTTCTGCTCATGTGACACAGGACTCTTTGTCCTCGGTTCCAAGAACAGTCTGGTTTGCAAATGTGTGGGACTTTGAGCAGTCATGTTGTCTACAGCAGAAGGTAGAATCACCTGGAATGCAAGTGAGGAATCCCGACCCCGGACCAACTGAATAGCAGTTTCTGCAGAGTGAGGCCCTGACCTGCTCGTTTAAAAAAAAAATCTTCCCAGATGATCTTAATTCAGTGTTGACAACAATCAGCTTCACCAAGGGCAGGCAGTAGATTGACAGGCATCGCTGTACTGGGTATTGCTTTTAAGTCCTTTGGATGTGGTCTGCTTGAAATTAAATTAATTTATTGGAGAAACCTCTGGACACCCTTGCAAAGGAAGCAAGGCAGACTGAGGGAAAGCTCGGCCTTTGAGCGCTGTGTCCTAGTCAGGATCTGCTGCAGGTGGTGGGAATCTCGCCCCCGTCTACTCTCTTCTCCCCCAATCTCCACTTGTTCTCAGGGAACTCAACATTGCACCATTAGCCCAAGCTAAAAATAATTGGAAACAGAAATCTGCTGCAGAAAATAATTAATTGGAAAGAGAAGAACAATAAAGTTTATTTCTCCAGAATTCATAAAGAGCCCCCACCTTACTCTTACCCTGTCCACATAAGGAGATTTTCTTGGAGCGGAATATTTGTCATCTGTTCCCAGAGATGTAACCACACTAGAAGGGGAATAGAGGACAGAAAAAGATGCCCTTCTGGGCTCAGGCCACTTCTCCCTAAGGAACCCTGGCAACTTTCCAAGAGGCTGGGGCACCAGCCTGGGCTTCCCAGGAGAGCTAACAGGCCACACTTGGAGATGTTGATAGAATGAGCTCCTTCTGCAGACCCTGGGGCTGACAGATTCAGGAGCTGCCCTGTCAGACTCCCTGGTGACCAGGTGTTTACAGAGGGAGTCATGGTTCCCACCCACCCACTCACAAAACCACTCTCTACAGAGGGAGTCATGGTTTCCACCCACCCACTCACAAAACCACTCTCCCTCGATGTCCGAGGACTCACAGAAAACCAGAACTCCAAAGGCAGATGGCAAGTGGGGCCTGCAGGGTTACATTTCCCTGTATGGGGAGCCCGGATGTCCGGATGGCTCTCACATGTGCCCCTTATCCACTGCCTGGCAGCACGTTTCTGCCTCCCAGCTGTGGGATCTGCAGCCAGGCGCTCTTCTCTGTGGCCACGTTGTCCTTGGCTCTTGCCTGGGGCTGCCAGGCATCAAGGCAATTAGCGCCAATTGTGAGGTGGCTTTCCTGATTCACAGGCTTGCCCCCTAAAAGGAAGAAAAGAACGGAATGTGTTTGCTAATTTTGTAGGCAGAGAGCAGCTGTCAGATGCTATGGAAGTTTATTGTTATTTTATTCTTGATAACTTTCCCTGAATTTTCAGCTTTTATTGTCTAAGTTCTGAGCCAGGAGCTGGAGGAGAGATACAGCTGTCAGACCTATGTGGCAGGAAATTCAGAAAGCCAGAAACTAATTTTAAAATGCAGCAGTTAGAATCAAGATGAATTGTCACCTTAGTACACAGAGAATATGAGTCAACAGGCCGCAAATGACTCCCTTTTGAAAAGTCACATCATTAGATCTTACCAAAAGTCACAAACAAAGCTAAATTCAATTGTCCCTTTCTAATTCACTCTGGGGAAAAAAAAGGAATGTTAACCATTTACCAGTGAATATCCAAAAACAGCTTTGCTCGGTGTGTAAAGCAGAAAAATACCGCAAGCCACATCAGGGGCCTTGGACACAGCTCCTTTTTTTTCCACACTGAAGTTTTAATTTTATGTTTTATTATTATTATTTTTTGAGACGGAGTCTCACATGATCTCCGCGCACTGCAACCTCCGCCTCCTGGATTTCTATTTTCTAGTTAAGTAACCAAATTATTTCTTATTGGTTACCAAACTTTGCTGAGGAGTGAGTTCATTTAGTCCACGGCAAACTTCCGGGTAGATCCTGGAGTTTCCCTTTAGCCTCCAGGACGAGCTGGTGCGTGTGGAATGGGGAGCGATTCCCCCTTCTGGTGACTCAGCGGTGATTCATCTGCAGCCACTTACCTGTCCCTGGAACAGGTGTGCCCTACATGCTGTAGCTTTTTCCTCCTCTCCTCTGGTGTCACCTTCTATTACTTTCAAAGCAAGTGTGTGCTAAATTGTAGCAACAGGAATCCCCCAGCTGCTGCATCTCCACAGCGAGCAAGAGGCAGAGGCAAGAGACTTCACCTGAGGTCAGGGACAGGAACAGTCCCAGCCCAGATGGCCACATCCCACTCAGCCAGAAGGCAGGCCCAATAGGCTCCACCCATACCCGCTAGGCAGCTGACCCATGCTGTGCTACAGTGCTTCCCTGGGATGCAGAACCCAAGACTACACTGAGAATTTCACCACGCCCTCTGGGTTGTTGGCAGAAATTGGCAAAACAGTTCAGTCACCACTAGGCACAGGTAGGCTGCACCTGTGCACGCTGGACTTTATTCACAGTCCCCAGTTCCACCTGAGGAGGAGAATGTTCCCTTGCCAGGGTGATGACGTCATTGCCCTTGTGTCACTGAGATGATACTTGCCCAGTCTTCTCCCCGTCTGCTCCCTTCTCCCATGGGTTTTCAAGGGACATGTGGCCATGCCAAAGACTGTGAGACATACCCACGTACCCACGTTGCCCTTTTGTTGTTTTTTCTCTCTCCTCTCTCCACCTTTTTTTTTTTTTGAGACGGAGTCTCGCTCTGTTGCCAGGCTGGAGTGCCGTGGCACGATCTTGGCTCACTGCAACCTCTGCCTCCTGGGTTCAAGCGATTCTCCTGCCTCAGCCTCCCGAATAACTGAGACTACAGGCATGAGCCACCATGCTCAGCTAAGTTTTGTATTTTTAGTGGATGGGGGTTTCACCATGTTGACCAGGATGGTCTCGATCTATTGACCTTGTGATCTGCCCACCTCGGTCTCCCAAAGTGCTGGGATTACAGATGTGAGCCACCATGCCCGGCCTCCTCCCCCTTTCTTTCCTGCACTTTCTCAACTCGCCCTTGCAGCTGGGCCCTTGGGTTACCTGTCACTGTTGCTTCTGGGTTCTCTCCCACTCCTGGTCTAGGAGGCTCCACTCGAAGACCTGCATCACTTTGGATGCGTGCTGTCTCTAGATGAGGGTCTTTACCCCGACAGACCTCTTTGCCAGCAGCCCCTGAGGCCGTATCTCTGGTGCCCAATTGCAAGCTGCTGGCCACATCTCCTTTGTGCCCATTCTCTGTTCAATGCGAGGAAACTTTTCTCCCTCATAGAACACGGCTTATTAAAAAGCCAAAAAACAAACAACAAAAAGTATTGAACAAATAGAATTAAGAGGTTCAAAAATGGAGTGGGGGTGCTCTCCTGTCCAAGGGGAGTGTTGGGTCTCATGGGAGCCCATGAGACTATCTGGCCAGGCCAAGTGGCTCATGCCTGTAATCCTAGCACTTTGGGAGGCCAAGGAGGGAGGATCACTTGAGCCCAGTAATTGGAGACCAGCCTGGGCAACATAGTGAGATCCTGTCCCTACAAAAAATAAAAAAGAAAACTAGCTGAGCATGGTCGTGGTGACATATCCTGTAGTCCCAGCTACTCCAGAGGCTGAGGCAGGAGGATTTCTTGCTTGAACCTGGGAGATCAAGACTGCAGTGACCTATGATCTTGACACTGAACTCCAGTCCGGGTGACAGAGCAAGACCCTGTCTCCAAAAAAAGACGAAAAATAGAGAAAGAGAAAGAGTCAAAATAAAGTCTGTGCAGGGAGGGGCCAGGCTGGCCAGGGACTTTGTAGTCACACCCAAGGAATACTCCAGAGACGTGGCCTGTTGCTCACACTGGGATTTCTATCCCTCCTCAAATATTTGGAAAGGAGCAAGGGAATTTTGTATGATTCCCAAAGGAGAATTAGGACCCCCGGGTTTAAGTTGTGGAAGGTGCAGATTTGTGCTCAGCATAATGAGGAATATTTAAATCATTACGGCAATGCAGGGAGGTAAAGAACAGGTTTGAGGAGGGAATTGGTGACCCCTCCCATGGGGCTCACAGCACCCTGGGGTCTCCTGCCTCCCATGCATGTTCTCTGAATTGTTTGAAACACTCTGGTTCAGGAAGGAACTCCTCGACCTTCGACCTGTGGGTATAACACTGAGGGAATACCACCCCTAGGCCAGAAACTAGAGATCCTACCTGGCCTTTTCGCTTTCTGTTCTTTAAAGCTGCTCCAGGTAAAGATGTGAGGTCTCCAAGGCTCCCTCCCTGAAGACCAGAGAAACCAGAATGGAAAGAAAGTCTTTCACTTGTTTTGACTCATGCTGTTCCCAGTGATGCTGTCGCTGCCTCACTGCAACTCGGAAATTCTCCAAATCACTTTCTCCTATGTCCTGGTGACTTTCCTGGAACAATCCCGATTAACGCTATTTGATGTGCTGGCCTTCTCCACAGGGCCTCGCACACCCTGACAGCCCTTGGCTGGGCTAGGCCTGCATGTCAGTGCACCCCTGAGTCGCCTGGGCCCTGTGTCCTCAACAAAGGAGCAGGTGGAGGAGATGGCTGGTGGGGGTCGGCTGAGAAAGGCGAAACCAGGAACCCAGGACTGACAGCCGGGGCACCTTTGCTTCATTCTTCAAGAGTGTCGTTCCATGCCTGGAGCTCCTTTACATTTAAGAAATATGCAAATTTCATACAACGCTGTCAGGATTCAGAAGAGTTCACCTTGGAAAGCAGGGTCAAGACTCACTCACGGGGCAGATTCCCAGCTGCCTCGTGTTGAAGCCCCATGAGCATCTGGTCCTCTCTGGCTCCAGGGAAGTGGAATCTGAAGTAGGACCCACACCTCGATTTAGACAAGAGAAGTCATTTTCTTCTGTCAGCCTTTGGCTCCCACTTTCCTGGCCACCTTTCTTAGCCTTTTCTCTGCTGATGCCACCCCTGATTCATGTAATTACCCCAGAAACCCCAGGACTTATGGGATTCTCACAGTGCACAGGTTTTCACGGTGACCCACCCTGTGAGTGGCTCCAAGTGGAAGCCGAGTTAGTGCTCAGAGCAACAGGGGCACTGGTGAAACTGTGACAAGCACTTTGGCAAGGATGGAAGGCCAAACTCACTCACGGGAAGGCTGCCCAGCCCTGCTGCCAGTATCCAGGAGGGCAAACTCTTTCCTAGGGGACTTCAAAATCAGGATAAATACCCAGTTACCTGTAGTGTTGTGGTTATATCCATTCAACCCACTGATTCAACAAGCAGCCCACCGTGAGGAAGGTGGGTCTTGTTCCTGCATGCCTTGGAGGTTCCTGACATCTCTAACTGACATCCAACAACCGCTGACTCGGGCACCTAAGAGGGTAGGCTGGGGAGGAATGCCACTGGCGCTGCTATTTGCATGCCTTGCAATGTTGTGCACTCACAAAACGTTGTTTCAGTTTTAGGGATACTGAATAATTCTTCCCAAAGAACTCTGCATTTGGTGGTTATCCTGTTCCTGGTCCTGAGCTTGTTCACGTCGCTGCTGAGCTCTGGGTTTACCTTCTACAACAGCATCAGCAACCCTTACCAGACGTTCCTGGGGCCGCTGGGGGTGTACACCTGGAACGGGCTCAGCGGTGAGTGGCCCTGTGAGACTCAGTGCTCTGCAGAGAACCGCATAAACATACACGGTCAGGTTTACACCAAGGAAACTCTGAGGGCCTCTCATGAGCTGAGGACTGGGGTTTATTTTGTCCAGGGCGTTTCTGAAGCATCTCTGGAAATAGAATTCTGTTTTAAAGGCACTGCTGAGGAGGCTTACAACAAGCCAGCCTTTGCTTTTGGGAATCTAACATAAGAAGTCAAAATGCACAAAAGTCAACAAAATATTGACTGAGCTCCTGCCATGTGCTTAACTCCAAACTAGGCTCTGTATGGTATACAGAAGCACACACAGACATGCACACACGTGCATACATATACACATGCACACACGTGCATACCCACACACATGAGTGCACTGGCACACACTTCCTTCCCTTTCCTCCTCCACATGCCCAGAGTCCACTTGGTCTCCACACATGACATCTCTGCATGGTTGTGCCCCAGAGCCACAGATAATGTCACATAAAAGAGTCTGGGGGCAATACCTCTCTTTCGGGCCACCTGTGAGCCTGGGGTGCTCCTGGGTGGTGGTGTTCGGTTATTTTGTTTGTTTCATGAGTGTGGTGCTGGGAGGATGGAGCCCAGATAGGAAATGGGTCCGAGCTTTGACTCACAGTCTTTTGGCTTTCACTGGATTTCGCCATGGCTCTGCAGTTGCCCCACTGCCCAGAGCAGGGCCAGGGAAGTGCCTCTTTGCCCTGCCCAGCTGCCTTCAGGGCCTTGCTCCTGCCAGGAAGCCAGCTTTCTCCTGTTCTTTCCCTCTCTCCACCATCGAAACTGGATCTTAGGAATGAAGCCTGTCCTAAGGAAATGATTTCTGAGGTGGCTTCATGTAAGTTTCAGGTGACACATTTCAACACATACCTGAAATTTTCAAGCACAGGAAGGAGGCTGAGTCTATCAGATGTGTCAGGAAGCCTCAGAGGAGGAACTGAGGGCAGCAGCATTCTGTCCCTCCATTGAGTGCCATCCTTACCACTAGGCAGGCGCAGGTGGGTGGAGGAGGCCAGCATCCGCACGCCGTGGAGTAGCGGTGTACTGAGGAAGATGGACAGTGGCTTTCCAGTGGGGAAAACAGAAAGAGAGAAAAGTGCTGGTGACTGGAATGGTGCAAACACAGCCACATGGCGGTTTTCACACTCCCAATGTGAGGCCACTCACATGGAGTTGAGATGTACAGACTGGCCCCAGCACCACACAGGTAGGTGGGTAAGGATTTTTAAAATGTAAAAGCTTTAAGCCTGTAGGGACTACGGTGGACCAGGCTCACATTACATATTCACAGCTCAGCTCCGAGGATCTGGGGTCAGGCTGGTTTAACCACATTCGTGTCTGACTGACTCTTTCTGTGCTTTTATTACTTGGTGGTAAAAACAAATAAATTCCCCAATTTCATGGGCATCCACTGCGGAGAAGCCACAACAATCCCATAGAATGAATATCACTGCTTCCCTTCCTTACAGCACAGCTGAGTGTCAGAGGTTAAGGGACTTTGTTACAAACTCAGATACACTCACCTGAATGTCAGGGTCCCTTGCCCAAGCTACTTGTATGATGATAATTCACCCCAGTCAAGCAAACCAAAGGTAAACCAATTGGTACTCACGGCCAGGGTAAAGACATACATTATTTTTCCTGTTGCTCATGTAACTAAGAAAGTATGGGAAGCAGTGGCTTCAGGCACAATTCGAGTAGGGGTCTCGGCCCATGTCGTGAGGACTGTTTCCTGCCATCACTCCGTCTCTGGGCTCCTCAGTGTTCACTCCATCATTCATTCATTGGCCAGATCAATCCTCTTGAAGGTAAGCTGACTGCTGGCCACCCTGGGCTCATTGCTGATGGCAGCAGCCCGAAGGAAAAAAAAACTTATTTCCTCCACATTAAGAGAAAGTCCTGGGCTGCTTTGCACTTGCATTGCCCCGCTTCTATCCCTTGACCAATCTCTGTGGCTGGCAGGGTTGAATTCCCCCATCCATCCACCAATTGGCCAAGGACACCTGCCCATCCTGGAGCTGGGGCCGGAGTCGGCCCTTCCCCAGCCGCAGGGGTGAGTGGGGAAGGAAGACTGTGTTCTTGGAGGGAAAACAGGTACCAGTACCAGAGTGGAGGGCCAGGTGTGGGGCCGGCAGAACATGGCCCAGCATTGCTGTGTCTACAGCCCGCAGGGTTCAAAGTCTGCCACCTTTTCCACAAAGCTGTGGCCTCCACAGCCGGGTATGGGCTGGATTTACATAGAGCAGAGGCCTCATGCACGTTTGTGAAGAAAAACATGGAAAACAGGGGCCAGGCAGCCTCTGCCTAGCCCTGCCTCCTCCTGTCCACAAAGAGTTGTTTGATGGAGAGGGAATTCTGGCCACCTTCCTCTCCTGGCTCAGGGGCAAGTTCTAACACACAGAGGGAGGCTGTGAGGTGGGCAGAAAAACAATCTGAGAGGTTGATATTTAAGGAGCAGGTTATGATCTGAGGCCGGCCTGGGAGAAGGCCTTAGCACAGCTTGGCTTCCTCTAAATGCCCCTGGAGGCCTCTTGACCCTAACGCTTGAATAGGCCTGACTTTTGCCCAAAGCAGCCCTTTGGGGATTCCTGATTTTCTTCACCGGAGCTTTGAGGGTTGAAGAACTTAGTGAAGTGCTCAGTTTGCCGGAGGCTCAGCCTGCAGAGGGGCTTGTGTACAGAGATGCCTTGATTCTTGCCTTGGGTCATGGCCATGGGAGAGTACAATCAGGCTGACCTCCAGGAATCCTGGGGCCAGAAGGAAGTGCTCCTAACCCCTAGGGGCTGGCTTTTAACACCTCTGCTCGACCAGCAGATGTTGGGTGGGAGATGAAGTAGGTTTCCTAGCTTGCTTCTGACAGAAAGAAGCAGGTTCTGCTTTAAGGAGACAAGCAGCAGCCTCACTTTCTAGGTTCTGCTGCCCTCTGACCTCAGCCTGCCCTCTGCACCGCACTGACTGCACCCTGTCCTCGGGATAAAACCGTCGACTGAGAGAAGCTTGAAGCCAGCGAGGACTTTGCAGACTGATAGTTCCAAATACATTTGTGTCTCAACTGAGGAACCCCGAGAGGGGAGAGTGATCAGCAGGTCATAGGGCCCAGTGGTCAGAGGCCAGGACAAAAGCCAAGGTCCCTGAGCCTTTTGAGGCTCCTCATCTACCCCAGGGCTTCCCCCAGCCCCTATAAGTCCTTGTGTCCCAGAGGCTGGAGAAGCCTGGCAGGTAGAGGCTCGGGCATCTCGTTTCTAAAGGGGACTCATGTTAGCATTTTGCGTCTGTGTGTCGGCCCCTCCCGATTCAAATCAAAGTTCTAGGCAGCCCGCTCTGGAAAAAAAGCATTTTGCCCTGTATTCATCCTGCTCTTTATGATTAAGCTTTTATAGGAAACTTCACAAGAGGAAAACGAAGGTTAATTAAGGCTGTGAGGCACCCAGAGAGCTTCAGAGGGCCGGGGCTTTCGTTCGGACAAATCATTAAGAAATAAAACCATTACACTGAGGATGGAGGTCTGTCATCAAGGAGTGTTAAAACATTTTCCTCATTCGAAACCCCTCTAATTAGGGCCTTTTGTAGGATGTTTGGAATGTTTCCTAGGTGTGGTTACAGCAGGATGCATTTGAAGTCCATTGAGTTCCGGGTCTGTGGCAACAGACGGAGTCACAAAGGGTTTCCATGGCCAGGAACCCGACGGCCCCCTGCGCTCAGACCTCGCTGGCTGAGCCTGATCACCGGCCTCCTCACAAGTCCTGGAACATGCACATCCTTAACTCCAAAACCTTTCTTTATTGAGATGAGTCCTGGCTTTGCTAAGATGAGTCACACACCGTGTAATTCACCCATCAAAGCATACAATCCCATGATTTTTCATATGATCTCAGACATGTGCATCACAACTGCCAATTTTAGAATATTTTGATCATCTGGAAAAGAAGCCTCATGCCCTTTAGCCACGACCCCTTCCAGTGCACTTCCAGCCCTAAGCAACCGCAAAAGCCCTCATCTACTTCTTTTTTGTCTCTATCTCATTCCCTTTGGAAGATGAGGGATGAGGCTCAGAGAAGCTGCATGACTTGGTCCAAGTTTACTTATCTGGGATTCCCAATCCTGTTCTCTCTGATTCCAGAACTACATTCTTCTAACTAGACCAAAGTGGCTCTCCCAAGTCTGTGCTAAAGAATGTTTTTTAGGGCCAGCCACAGTGGCTCACACACAGCACTTTTGGAGGCCAAGGCAGGTGGATCGCTTGAGTCCAGGGGTTCAAGACCAACCTGGGCAACATAGAAAAACCCAGTCTCTACAAAAAATTAGTCAAGCATGGTGGCATGTGCGTGTACTCTCAGCTAGTCAGGAGGCTGAGGTGGTAGGATCAGTTGAGCCCGGGAGGTGGAGGTTCAGTAAGCTGAGGCCGTGCCACTGCACTTCAGAGCCTGGGAGAGAGTGAGACTCCGTCTCAAAACAAACAAACAAAAAAGAATGTTCTCCAGTGGAGGACATTGTGAAGAATAAAAAAGGGAAGACAGAAACATACCATAAGTTCTCTTCTCTAATGAGTTTGGTAAGGAGATCCTTCCTGATTAGACAGTCACCAGTGGCATCATACTGCATGAAATTCAAGCTCCTGGGGTGGCATTTGTGGCTGTCAGGGCAACCCAGTCTCTGTACCCAGTTCTTAGGACCCTGGGACCTCTCCCCAACAGCTGAGCTTGTCTCTCGCTTGGAGTCCCAGGTGCTCCAGGCCCACCGCCTACCCAGGGTCTTTGCTGAGGCTGCTCCTTCCACCTGCAATGCCCTGTCCTTCCTCAGCTCTTCCCAGAACTCCCTATACAGCTTCTCTCTGAACTGTCCTGTTCACTCATTCCTTCAGCACACTCCTGCATTCACCACCTAGGAAGCGGGCTGTTTGGTAGACCAGTTGCCCAGAACTGCTTCTGAAAGAGTTTGGGTCAGCACATTTGCTGTTGGTCATACACCACCCTGCACAATTGTTAGTGTTTTGTGTCTAGACACCTCGTCTGTGTCTTACAGTTCTGCAATTCTCCCTGGTGCTTGAGTGTAAACTCCAGTGTAGATATTCAATAAATTCCCGTAGGTATGTGTTCCATAAAGATAAGTGACATTAAAAACCGTATCGCCATGCCATGCGTGAAACTCCATCTCCTTTTCAGCATCCTTCGTTTCTGTGACCATAATACTGTTTGTGGCAAACGTACAGTCCAACCATCTCTCTGAGGACTTGTCCTACGTGCTTTACCCGGCAATCGCCAGTAAAGGAGCGACCCACAGTTACGGATACTCATTCTGGCTCATACTGCTCGTCCTTCTTCTAAATATCGTCACTGTGACCATCATCATTTTCTACCAGAAGGCCAGATACCAGCGGAAGCAGGAGCAGAGAAAGCCAATGGAATCTGCTCCAAGGGACGGAATTTTATTCTAAATTCTACTTCATCTCATTTCGGCATTTCGTCTATTTCACATCAGCCCTGGGTAGTGACTGGTTAGCTTATCTGGACAATCAGCATGGTAAAGTGACTGTCATTTGTGATGGCATTTGTGTTTCGTTGATGCTATACTCTTGAAAAGTTTTTCCCACAAGGTTGGGGCGAATGAATGGGAAATGTCGCCAGTCTGTGCAGCATTCAAAGCTGTAGGATGATGATGAGCGGCCAACCCTTCCGACCTGGTGTCACTGTCCAAAATAATAAACGGTTGTGTCATGTTTCTTTTCTTTGAGTACTTCAAAGCACTTCAGCGCGTATGATCTCATTCCCCTCAGGAGGGACCAGGTATTTTTATTCTACTCTGTGCATGAAGACTTCTGGGTTCAGAGGGATTCCGAACTCACCTCTTCAGGACGAGGTGCCAGAAGCAAAGAGAGACTTTGGAGTAATTGACTTAGTTCTCTGGACCCTCAGTTGCTGGCATATTCAAACCCGTCAGTGGATAAAAGTGATTATATGTGATCCTAAAACACATTTTTGAGGTTTCAAGATGGGTGTTGGTCAGAAGGAGACTACAAATGAGAAGACCAGAGAAAGATAAATATGATAGCCCCGTAGTCTGTATGCTAAAGAGGCCAAACATTGTGTTTTTGGTTAGTAGGATTGTGGTTGTCTTCAGTCAAAATGGAAATGAAACATGGCAGCAAGTTTTAGCAACCGCCCTTGTCAACCAATGGCGTCAGTTTCTGGGGTGTAGACCTGGATGTGCTGGGTCTGATGGGAGCGTTTCATCCATCAACAGGCCTGTCCGGCCAGAGGTTGAGGAAGAACTGGGTTAGAACACTGTGGCTTGCAGGCAGGCATTCCTTGAGTCAGGGACAGGGCAAATGTGGAATGTGGGCATGGGGTGGGGTAGCCCTTTGAGAACGGATTGTGTGAAACTGGTTCCCAGTTTCATGAGAAGCCAGTGGGCAACTAGGAGAATTTTTTAAAGGCAACGGAATGGATCTGACCTACTTTACGGTAGGGTATTTTCCCAGAAAATCACTTTGAGAATCTTTTTGAGCTTAACTATTTCACAAGTTAGCCAGATTGATCATGGATAGGGTTCTGAAATGATCACTGTGAGTGTCTTGATGGGACAACAGCCAAAAGGAACCGAATTCCTTGGGTATTATTTGCTGAGCAGCATCTCTTTGAGCAGAAGAATATCTCGTTTATGAAGCTTTCAGGGATTAATGACCTTCTGACTCATTATTTTTTAACACTATCTTAGAAAAGCCATTTTCATTTAAGAAATACACATAGGATACCTGCGAGGTGGCTAGCACAGTGCTAACCAGGGTATCTGCCCCATGGAGCTACAGTTGGACAGTTAAGACAGGTATTCAGAAACCAGTTGCTAAACTCCATTTAAAAGAGGTACTTAGGCTAGACATGGTGGCTCACACCTGTAATCCCAGCACTTTGGGAGGCCAAAGCAGGCAGATCACCTGACGTCAGGAGTTTGAGACCAGCCTGGCCAACATGGTGAAACCCCGCCTCTACTAAAAATACAAAAATTAGCCAGGTGTGGTGGCATGCACCTGTAATCTCAGTTACTTGAGATGCTGAGGCAGGAGTATTGCTTGAACCCGAGAGGCGGAGGTCTCAGTTAGTCGAGATGGTGCCATTGTACTCTAGCCTGGGCAGCAAGAGTGAGACTCCATCTCAAAAAAAAAAGAGGTACTTAGTCACAAATGGTACTGATGTGTTGAAAGGTCAGTTCTCTATCACAGCCTACCCTAAAGTCCTACTCATTCAAGTTACTATAAATATTAACTTTGAATATATTTTTTAAAAACCTGGGCTGGGCATGGTGGCTCACACCTGTAATTCCAGCACTGTGGGAGGCCAAGGCAGGTGGATCATGAGGTCAAGAGATGGAGACCATCCTGGCCAACATGGTGAAACCCCGTCTACTAAAAATACAAAAATTATCTGGGTCTAGTGGCGCATGCCTACAGTTCCAGCTACTTGGGAGGCTGAGGCAGGAGAATCATCTGAACCTGGGATGTAGAGGTTGCAGGGAGCCAAGATCACACCACTGCACTCCAGCCTGGGCAATAGAGCAAGACTCTGTCTCAGAAAAATAAAAATCTGATCAACAGTAAACATTTTCTAAATTGTTTGGATCTGGAAACGCGTTGTTTGAAAGTTTGCATTTTATATCAGATTTTAACCATGTGAGCACATAATGAAAAGGAAACAGCTCTAGATAACAAACCAAACACACAATTGCTACATAGGCCTCACGTAACGTGTTTGTGTGAATGATTTTGTATCATAGAAAAAGCACTGCATCTATTCACCTCAGCATTTGAGCCGAGTGTGGTCTCCTTACGGGGAACATTTTCTTAATACTTACATCACAAATGACCTTTAAAACATGGAAAGCAGGGAAATGGAACTATGTTTCACAGTTTAGGAGACGAAGAGAAGGGTTTCCTTAATGCGTTTTAAGATAGAAGATAATGAGGCTTCACATTCCAAGTCTGTAGAAATGACTTGCATGCTATTCATAAGCATGGGTGGAGCAGAAGGGTGAACACCGGCTCCGTGACTTGACCTACAAGACGGGTCTTTCAGTGGACGTTGATGGCGTGATGAGGCAACAGTTCATTACACAATGAATGGTAATTTGCTGTTTTAAAGCAACTTAATAAATGTACATTGTCTTACACTTGGTGAGTGGATTCACCTGAAACACTATTTCAAAGGCATCTGAACTAGTCATATTATGACCCTTGAAACATTGTATGACTCTAATGAACCCCTATGGTCTTGTTGTGATGATCTGGGTTACAAGTTTTATCCATATTTGCAAAATAAATAAGCTGTGTAAGATATATGCTCTTCATATAGTCCATGATGATAACTTGGGAGAAACCAGTAATTTACCGTCAAACTGACTGGGCTCAGCCAATGTGACCTACTTTACAGTAGGATATTTTTCCAGAAAATCACTTTGAGAATCTTTTGAGCCTGACCGTTTCACGAGTTAGCCAGGTTGAACACTGATAGGGTTCTGAAATGGTCACCTTGAAAGTCTTGATGGGACAACTGCCAAAAGGAGCAGAACGCAAAGCACCATGGGAAGCAGGAGGAAACCTCCAGGTAAGCTGTGCTATCGTCAATAGAATTGTGTTTGATCATCTCGACGAACCCTGTGGGTTAGGCGGGGGAGCACTGTCTCCTCGGATATGGTATTTCTCGGGGTCTGCATAGTGATCCTGCAGCCAGCCTCACGTGGCCATGCGCTACTGATGCCCTGTATGCTGCCTTTGGAGTTGCAGGTATACACATCAGCAGCTTTGTGCCTTCTGAGGCTGCTCAGCCTCATGGAGGTCTGGGACGCTGCAGATTCTGCAAAGGGCAGCAGGTGCTAAGCAGAGTTGCAAAGCAGGCGCTCCTTCCCAGCCCCATGCCTACTCAGCAACCCTCCTTTTCTTACGCTGGAGCCAGCCATTCAGGGTAGACTCAAAGCAGGTTTCTAGTTGACTAATCTGTTGCCTTTCTATAGCCTAGGCAATAGGCAAGATGTGTAGGGGGCATGGATGGATCAGAGTCAGGGGCTGTTCTGACCCTGAAATTCCAGTGTGGAGAAAAGCTGGGGGCCCTTGGTCCCTGTGCCCCTCTGGACTCTTCTGACCCAGCACTCAGAACTTCCAGGGGCCTCAGACAGATAAGGTCGTGGGCCGATGGTGCAGAGGGCTGACCCCTCATAACAACTGGCCAGCTCTCTAGCTCTGGTCCTGGTCCCCTGACCCCTCGTCCCCTGACCTCCACTTTCCTGGACTTGAGGACATTCGTCTGCTGCTCTGGCATCTCACAGACAGTGGTGAGAAACCAGCAAAGTGACTGCCTATCTCTGAGCTCCTCTTTCTTCAAGAATGAAAGATAAATAAGAGAAACAACAACCAGTGTAGGATGAAGCAGGGATGTTCTGGAGTCACAGCGCCTGGGACCTGATATAGTGACTCAGAAAAATGACTTCCACTCAATCAGCCTCATTCTAATCATCTGTGAAGTGGGATCACAACACCTGATTTAGCTTGCAGGGCTGTTGTGAGTGAACTATAACAAGGAGCTCTGTGCCCTTGAGAGCTCAGGAAGGAGCTTGGGTGGAGTCAGGGAGGGAAGGGAGGGACGTCCCTGCTCCCTGAGCTCTGTCCCAGAAGGGAAGTGTGGCATTCCTGGTGTGTCCCTGAGGAGGTAAGGCCTCATCTCACCCTGTTTGTGGGTCTCATAGTGTGTTTTCTTCATTCAGAAGGAAAAGAGGCAGCTTGCCCAGGCAAAGCCATCCAATGTGTTTCAAATGACTCCTCAGGTGAGCTTGGCTGCTGACCCCAGTGGGAGATGGTGGGGTCTCCTCTGCATGACCCTGCACACTTACCCAGAGGGGGGACTTTGTGATCCTTCAAATAGAAGGTCAGGACCCAAAGCACTCCTGGTGACCAGGGCGCTGGCCATCCAGCTGCACTGGAGAAGGAACTGAGACATACAGGATGTCTGTGAATCCTGAATGCCCCGTTCAGGGTGGCACTGAGGGCACCATGGATACACAGGTACTGTCTGCCCGCTGTCAGGGCATCTGATTCTGTGTTTGTTATGCTCTTCCTGGCATGTCCTCAAGCCACCCAAAGACCCTGAAAAATAATTACAGCATTGATTAGAATTTCAGGCAATTGTCCTTAGTTTAAAAGAAAAAAAGAAATTTGTACTAGTGACAGGTTTCAGACCATGAAAGTTTCATTTTCAAATGTTTAATAAAAAAAGGAAAAGTGAGGAAGAAATGAATTATATTTTATGATTATTCATTTTACAAAAACTACTGTAGAAAAGAACACCCCCTCCTGCTTCTCACTCCTCCACGCCAAGCGGTGGGTGGGCGTTTCAGTTCATCCTGGCTTGGGATGCCCTGCTCCTCCAGCTCTCTGGAAGCACGCCACTTCCGCGCATGTTCGGCTCTGGTCAGTCACTGTTCCCAAGGCGGGGGGTCGGGGCACGGCTTCTCCTTCTCCTACTCAGTGCAGGGATATGGTGGAGGCTCCCGGAAGAGAGTCGGGGTCCCCATCCTCAAGGCTGTCTCAGCAGCAGAGATCACAGCCACAGGTGCCAGGCCTCAGAGTGTGCCCGCCGCAAGCCCTGTCATCAGATTTTGTTGGATCCTCACAGCAAAAGCAGGTGTGCTTTTATAGTTAACCCCATTTGATAGATGAGCCGCTGAGTTGTAGGTTGGCAAAGTGCTGTCCCCACCATGCCACAACCAAGAGAGGCTGAGCAGAGGTTCTCGTGCAGATTTCCCCACCAATGTCTCCTTGAGGCACTCGCCTGGGACCCATAGTCTGGCAGTGGCCCTGCATGTGTATAAAGGGGATGCAAAAAGTCTGGAGTGCGCGTCCCAGTGGTAGACGTTGGCCTCCCTCTGCTGGCCCCAGGCCTGTCTCATTTGGAGTAACTGAGTGTGCAGGACTCGTGTGTATATACTGGGAAACATTTACACCTTTTTTTTGAGATGGAGTCTTGCTCTGTCACCCAGGCAGTGCAGTGGTGGGATCTCAGCTCGTTGCAACCTCGGCCTCCCAGGTTCAAGCGATTCACCTATCTCAGCCTCCTGAGTACCTGGGACTACAGGTGCACGTGACCACACCTAGCTAATTTTTTGTATTTTTAGTAGAGATGGGGTGTCACCATGTTAGCCAGGATGGTCTCAATCTTCTGACCTCATGATCCGCTTCAGCCTCCCAAGGTGCTGGGATTATAGGTGTGGGCCACCGCACCCGGCCTCGTTTAACTTTTGGCTATGAATGAAACCGTTTTCACTGGTCAGTACATGCTGCGCGGCATCTTTTCTGTCTTCCTAAATTAGTCCTGGTCTTAAGATCGATGAACCCTTTTCTTCCCCACAAGCTGGCAGATGGGAGGCAATGTCAGCCTGCCTCACTCACTTGGAAAGACAGAATAGTGCGTAGAGATTCAGAGATTCACACAGTGGACGCTTCTCCGAGAGCAACACAGGAACTTAACAGAAACAGAAACCATAGTCCCTTTGAAAGATGTGGTGGGCAACAGCCTATACGGTGAAGCAGATGGAAGACTTTGAGTTTCCAGAGTGTGAAGGGAGAGACGCCACCAGGACACTCACTCCCCCTGGGGAGCCACAGCCCGAGCCCTCCGAAGTCCGCAACCCTGCCCAGCACCGGAGCCGAGTTAGTGAGTGGTTGGGGAGAACAGCAGAAGAAGCAGCTTCTGGACAGGCTTTGTGGGCACTCCCAGGCTCCAGCCATGATGGAGGGAGCCATGCCTGATCCCACTCCACAGGGGACCTTGCGGAAGTCTGCCAGCTGATTCAGGCGGTGGTCACTGGTGGAGAAACTCCCAACTAAGATTTGCCATATAATCTCGAGTGGGGACAAACCCCGTCGGTTAGAACCTGGGGCAAGTGGGAAGTGTGTGTGCTATGGCCAAGGGTGCAGGAGCTGGCACCCCGCTTCCTGGGTGGACCTGGCGGGGTGAGGCATGAAAGCCAGGTTTGTCTTCATCAGGAAGGCTCGTGGCCTGAGTGGTTTTTCTGAGTTCCGAGTGCAGGATGCCTGGAACCCAGCTCACTGCTGCTGGCAGAACCCTGCAGGTGTCAGGCCTGCCTTGCCAAGTGCGTGGGAGCTGAGTGTGACTGATTGCCACCTGCTACTCCTCAATCCCCATTCGGATTCTTCTGTGCAGCAGAGGCAGCTACACTCATCTCTGGAACATCACCCCAGCAGCCAGATAACTGCCCTCTAGTCCCCAACTGGGGACCCTGCCTGCCCCTGCATGTAAGGAGCCAGAGCGTGGACTTACCTGACCTAGCCCCCACCCGCTTTGCCCCTTCACCTGCCCTGGTGAACACAAGGGACAGGGAGATTGGGAGCTCCATGGCCCCACCCATTGCCTGAGACACTGGAGTACCTCCCCTGGGTAACATGAGGCAAGCACCAACCCCATGGCTACCACCTCAGCTGGTGAACCTTTGCAAGCGCCACCTCCTGGCTGGTGGCCAGCCGACACCATCCATGACAGCATCTGTAAGCACAATACACAGTGCTCAGGAAGGAGAAGACTTTTGTGCAACTTTGACTATTGCCATTGACTGCATCACCCTGGCTGATCAGGAGGTGCTGAGTCTTTCCACGTGCCTAGCACATTACTACTGCTGCTGGCTTTGAGAAAGCCAACACGCTAAGGCTATTTATAATCAAGGAAATCTCAGAGTCTGTGTCTCTCCCCTGCCGCCCCCATCAAAGCTGGTGCTGTTACCTGCTGCTGAGAGATGAGACAACTCATATCACTGGATCCATCATAGCTATCCCTAGCACCGGCCTAGAATGTGGCAGCCCCCCTGGGTGGCTAGAGCCAGAGGAGCAGCAGCATTCACAGTAGTCTGGCCCTCAGGGGCTGCTACTCCTAGGGGACAGGGGAGTGTACCACAGTAAGGGAGCACCCTGTGAGACAAAGGAATTCAGAAGGCAGGGCTTGAGTGCCAGAACTTTCCACAGGTGGGAAGTTTCTTTCAATAGAGGCACAGGTGCAGTTCTGGGTTCAATGGGGGAAAGTCTGTGGCTCTACTGCAATAGTCAGGCAGCCCTGGTACTAATGGATGGTCTTGGAGAAGGGGACTTCTTCCATCCCTTGACCACCAGGCTAACCAGGTTAACTGCAGATGTAGCGGGGGCTTCTCCCACAGGAGCCTGGCATGGGTGCATTAGTAGACAGCCTTTCTGGAACACTTTAGGGTGACTGCATCCCCTCAGGAGTGCCTTCTGGGTTCAGGCTTGTGCGCGAGAGAGATTCACAACCCTTTTATACATGGAATATCAGTATCCCTGATGAATTGAGAAGTGCCTGCCTGATCTGAACAGCTGGAATACCAGGTCAGGAGTGGGCTGAGAGGGGGATTACTTTCCTGCTGGCCTGGAAGGAGGAGAACTGTGGTGGCACCTTCACCTCCCCTAGAAAAGAACTCAGTGCATTTTGCTGAGAGCTTTCTCAGTCACCTCTGTCAAAGCTGGGAGCAGGGTGGGACTGACTGCTGCACCTACCATTGGGATATTGCATTTACCCACCTGCTTTAGCTGCAGCCATTTTCTTTTAAACCCAGGGATACCTCCTAATGGCCAAAGCCACAAATATTCTCCATAACCACGGAACCCATACAGAGTCGTTGCCACTGAAAGTACGCAGAGCTGAAGCTAGGTGACAATAAACTATCAACATTCAAATCACATCCTCAAGAAGAAAAAATTGTAAATCCAGTCAAATAAAAAATTAATTCAAAAATCTTAAGAAGAAATAGTCTACCCAAATGAGAGGAAACCAGAAAAATAATTCTGGTAATATGAAAAAACAGGGTTTTAAAACACCATAAACTCTCACACTAACTCCCCAGCAGTGAGTCCAAGTCAAGATGAAATATTTGAGACACCAGATAAAGAATTCAAAAGATAAATTATTAAGTTACTAAAGAAGAGACAAGAGAAAGGTGAAAACCAACATAAGAAAATATTAAAAACAATTCAGGACATGAAAGAAAAAATTTCTAAAGAGAGGCATATTTTAAAGAAAAAACAATCAGAACTTCTAGAAATGAAAGGTGCACTTGAGGAACTACAAAATACAGTGGAAAGTTTTTTTTAGCAATAGATTAGACCAAGTAGAATAAAGAATTTCAGAGCTCAAAGATGAGGCTTTCAAATTAATAAGACACAAATTAAGAAAAAAATTAAAGGAAATAAAGTTTCCAACAAATGTGGCATTATGTAAAACAGCCAAACCTAAGAATTATAGGTATTTCTGAGGGAGAAGAAAAAGCAAAAAGTATGGAAAACCTATTTGAGTGAATAATTGAGGGAAACTTCCCTAACCTTGCCAGAGATTTAGACATTCAAATACAAGAAGCTAGAAGAACTCCTGGGAGACTCATTGCAAAAGGACATCACCAAGACATATAATCATCAAATTATCTAAAGTCAATGAAAAGGAAAAAATTCTGAGAGCAGTGAGACAAAAGCACCAGGTAATCTACAAAGGAAAACCTATCAGAATAATAGCAGATTTATCTGCAGAAACCTTACATGACAGAAGGGAATGGGGTCCCACCTTTAGTCTCCTTAAACAGAATAATTGTCAGTCAAGAACTTTGTACCCAGCAAAACTAAGTTTCATAAATAAAGGAGAAACAAAATCTTTCTCAGACAAGCAAATGCTGAGGGAATTTATTAATACTCAACCAGTCGTACAAGAAATGCTAAAAGGAGTTTTAAATCTTGAAACTAAAGGTTGATATACACAGAAACTTCTGAGAGCACAGGAATTTACAGGGCTTATATAACAATAACGCAATGGAGAAAACGAAGTTACTGGTAACGAAGAACAAAATGACTGAAACAGTAACTCACATCTCAGTATTAATATTGAATGGAAATGGCCTAAATGCTCCACTTAAAAGAT
The DNA here is from genome assembly GCA_028533165.1 of Leontopithecus rosalia. Classification (NCBI taxonomy): domain Eukaryota; kingdom Metazoa; phylum Chordata; class Mammalia; order Primates; family Cebidae; genus Leontopithecus; species Leontopithecus rosalia. The sequence goes on from CM052660.1 coordinate 5,195,590, forward strand.
ACAGATTGGCAGAATGGATAAAAAATTACAAACCAAATATCTGCTGTCTTCAAGAGACACACCTAACGTATGAGAATTCATATAGACTCAAAGTAAAGGGGAGGGAAAAGATATTTCACACAAATGGAAAACGAAAGTGAGCAGGAGTAGCTATTCTTATACCAGATAGAACTGACTTTAAAGCAGCAACAGTAAAAACGGACAAAGAATGACATTATATAATGATATAAAGACCAATTCGGTCAGAAGATGTAACAATTCTAAATATATTTGCATTTAATTCCAGAGCTCTTGGATTCATAGAAAAATTACCATTAGACCTAAGAAAGGAGAGAGACAGTAACACAACAATAGTGGGGGACTCCAGCACTCCAGTGACAGCACTAGATGGATCTTCAACGGCCATCAGCACTCCTCCAAGTCTGGGGTGGCGATGACCCCAATGACAACTTGTGCAGTTTGATGCCAATGCCTTGATACTGCAGTAAGGTTAACCCATCTCACCCACCATGGCCTTTCTGCCATCTGTTCAAGTATCCCCAAAGCAAAAAAGGAAATAACATCTAAGTTTTGTGATGAAAATAGTTTTGATCTTTCAGAACTCACAGTATAGTTTCAGGAGCCCCCAGGAGTCTGGGACCACTCTATGGCACCTGATGCTATAGATGCCTCCCACCCAAACTCTGCCATTCTGGAATAAATTAGGCAAATCCAGTTTATTAAATGAATGTCACACACCTGATTTTGGTCTTCACATTGGTTAAGTTTTAATACAGAATTTCCAGGAATCAAAAAGTTCTGAATCTTTACGACAACCTTCTGTTTCTTTAGTTATTATTCACTTCCCTGTGGGTAGCTTCTTAGACTTGGGAAAAGGTCGCTTCTTCAAAAGGTAATCAATGGAGACCAGCCAAAAACTCCAATTAGCTTGGTAACTTGGAGTTTATATCACTGTTAAAAAGCATTTGAATACTTATTCACTGATTTAGAGAAAATAATCTCAACATTTCATTGGTCCTCAACACGAAAGCTTAAAGTGTCCACATTTCCAAATGGCCTGCATCTAATCTTTGGAAGACCCACTCTGCCATCAGCAATTCACCTCCATGCACAGCTAGTCTCTGTGTTAACCAGCCCAGGGTCCTCCTCCACATGGTCTGTAAATACACTCCCTGCAGCCGGCCTTCTTAGAATGGGGGTGCTGCTGACTATACATTTGTAGGCTGTGACTGTTCTGGATTCTTTTCTTTTCTTTTCAAGAGTCTCACTCTGTCACCCAGGCTGGAATGCAGCAGTGCGATCATGGCTCACTGCAGCTTCAACCTCCTGGCCTCAAGCGAGACTCCTGCCTTGCCCTTTCAAAATGCTAATAAGCCACTATGCCCTGCCCTGGACTCTTTCTTTGAATTAGAATTAACTCTCCTCTCCCCTCCCCTCCTTTTCCCTCCCCTCCCCTCTCCTATCTTTTTCTTCTCTTTTTTGAGATGGAGTCTCGCTCTATTGCCCAGGCTGGAGTGCAGTGGTGTGATTTTGGCTCACTGCAACCTCTGCCTCCCAGGTTCTAGTGATTCTCCTGCCTCGGCCCCCCAAGTGGCTGGGATTACAGGTGCGCACTACCACACCCGGCTACTTGGTTTTTTTTGTTTTTTTTTTTTTTTACTTTTAGTAGGGATGGGGTTTCTCCATGTTGACCAGGCTGGTCTCGACTCCTGACCTCAGGAAATCTGCCCACCTCAGCCTCCCAAAGTGTTGAGATTACAGGCGTGAGCCACCATGCCCGGCAAACTTTTCAAAAAATGAATGTCTTTACAAAACTTCAAAGTTATATAATAGTGTGTAATCATGCGTAGTTTTTTTAATCTTCAGGAGCTTTCCATGCATCATCTGGAAGTGTGTTGAGTAGTGTGGAATAAGCTGTGCAGCGGATGTAAAGCCTCCTGCTTTTAGGTTTAAATGCACAAGCCAGGTTCTGTTGTAGCAGAAGCACCCAGTGGGAGGGCCAGCCAAAGACCCTGTAGCATAAAATACTTCATTTTATCTTGAAGGAAATCTGCTCGTTGCATGCTCTCCAAAGGATCTGGTTCCTTTCTGGAGGTTTAGTTTTAGGCTGATGTATGCCGTAATTTTCTTTGTTTCTATCTTTAAGTGCTGGGAAAGAGGCTAGGAAAGAAGGAGGAATAATTGTATTGACTCCTCAAACTTCAGAGGACTTAAAAAAAACTAGATTGGGTTTAAATTGCATCATCCTTTTGATCCAAGGTGACCATTTATCTGTGTCATCAGCAACACTCATGTCTACCCCCTGCCAGGACAGCGGCTTCCAGATGACTAGTGTGCCCATTGGACTATTGGGCTCTACACACAACGGCCTCAGATCTCTGTATTTGTTTAGTTTCTGGATTTGTCCTTTCCAGATAAATGCTGTCTTTTCTCGCCGCTTGTTTTTTCTTTCAGTTTACTTCTCTGCTGTTTAGACACTCATTCGTAGAAGGCCATGCCCCACTTCTAATTTGCTGATTTAGTTTCATGTGAATGTAACAGTGCCCGGCAGAGCTTCCTGGCCCCATTCCTTCTTTCAACAATGCATGGGCATCCTTTTGAGCGACGCCCTATGCTGAGTGCCAGAAATCTGGAGATAGCTGGAGACAGCTGTAGAATAAGGACAGTGTACCATGAGTGCCCAGCAGAGGGAGAAATTGTCTGGATGAATCAGTAGTAGAGTCTTCCTAGAGGAAAAGATGCATTTTCCGAGGCTTGAAGGACGACTAGGGGATTATCCTAGCAGCAGGAGGGGAGGACATTCTGGCCCCTGTCCTGGGGACTTCCTTTAAGAACTGCTGTTTGAACCAGTCCTCAAGCCACACAAGAAAACAGCCCCCTTACTTGAGGGCCTTGTCCCCAAGCATTCCACAACTCAGTCAGTCTTGGTTCTGAATTGGCTGATTCTCAAGACTAAATTAATCTACCTGCAGAGCATGAAGGTTTTCTTTTATTTAGGCTTCTGAGGCTTTTTTTTTTGGAACGAAGTCTTGCTTTGTTGCCCAGCCTGGAGTGCCTGGAGTGCAATGGCACAACCTTAGCTCACTGCAATCTTTACCTACCAGGTTCAAGCGATGATCCTGCCTCAGCCTCCTGAGTAGCTTGGATTATAGGTGCCCGCCACCACGCCCAGCTAATTTTTGTATTTTTAGTAGAGACGGGGTTTCACCATCTTGGCCAGGCTGGTCTCAAACTCCTGACCTCGTGATCCACCCCCCTCGGCCTCCCAAAGTGCTGGGATTACAGGTGTGAACCACCATGCCCAGCCTGTGAGGTGGGGTATCACTTTGGGAGGCCGAGGCAGGTGGAGCTGAGATTGCACCACTGCAATTCCTAAAGCTGTTTTGATAATGGCCACATGATTGAAATAGATAAATAGTCTTCTATAGTAAGTAGGAACTGTATTAAACTTTCAAATAGGTTTCTAAATTCTTTTTGTCATGCCTTAACATAGAGCTCAATTGCAATAGCATTATAAAAGGAAGGTTAGGATTCCAAGACGGTCTCCATTTTGCAACTGAGAATCTGTATCTTAACAAAGCTTTTGAAACTAATTTCTACATTTTACTCTGTTTCTATGAAGAATGGCAGTTACGGAGGTTGGAGATGTGCAGAATGTGGTTCTATTGATCATGGGATGTGACGAAGCAGCTGAGAATGACGCTTGAGGAGATGACATGTACGATATGATGTTGTATGAAGAGGCAGGAGTGACATTGTTAACACACGTGCCTCTGGTTGTGAGGCGTTTAATTTTTCCTAACACTGTCCGGTTAAAAAAAAAGTCCTGTATATTTATACAATGCTTCTGAAACCAAATGTGTAGTATTCCACACCAAATTCCTCATTCCTGTGGGGACACCAGCTAGGTGTCCTACAATTTAATTCAGTTCTGACACTCTCTACCAGGAGTCTGGGCAGACTCCCCAGATTAAGGAGCTCAGCTTCCCAAGACTGCCCCACTTCAGACACCAATCACAAGCAGTGGGGCCCCTAGGTTACCCACACTTCTGTCCATCTCGGCTACAAATCAGAGGTTCCCCCATTCCCCTCCCCTAGTTTGATAATTTGCTATAATGACTCACAGATTAAGAGGAAGACATCACTTCCTATTACTAGTTTATTACCAAGGTACAACTTAGGAACTAGCAGCAGAGACACATAGGACAAGGTGCTGGGGGGCGGGGTAGAGAGGAGCCCCCATGCTGTCTCCAGGCACAGCACCTTCCCAGCTCCTGGGTGAGCTCACCAGCCTGAAGGCTCCTTGAACTCCAGCACATGGTTGTTTAACGAAGGCCTCGTTTATTAAGGCATGATCACTAAATCCTTGGCCACTGATGATCAAGCCAATCTCCAGCCCCTTTTCTGTCTCTAGAGGCTGGGCGTAAGCCTGAAAGTCCTAGTTCAGTCATCACGCCTTGGTCTTTCTGGTGACCAACACCTGAAGCTACTCTCTGGGCTTCCAGCCGGCAGTCATCTCATTGGCATAGAAAAGACACATCACTCTGGAGATTCCAAAGGTCTTAGACATTCTTTTCTCGGAACCGAGGACTGAGACCAAATATTGTAACAAAAGATGATCACCCTTATCACTCAGGAAATTACAAATAAACAATAGAAACTTATTTCTCACAGTTCAGGAGCTCTGTGTCAGAAACCAGGGACTGAGACCAAATATGTATTTCTTCTGCTGTCACAATGAACATGCATTACTTTTATATTTAGAAAAAAAATCATTTTTTTTAAAAAAAAAGAAGGAAAACAGAAAATTGGAAAAATTAGTTCACTCATCACGGGGTCTGCAGGTCTTAGAGCATTAGGTGGAGTCATAGGAAGGGGTGAACTTTGAATTGCAAAGCTTCCTGGGGGTTGAAGTCAGCTGCAAAGCTGCCAGAATGTGACTAAAGCGCTGGGTTCGGTTGCGAGCTCTGGTACAAGGAAAGCGGCTTTTTCATTCCAAAGCAGGCTTAGGGGAGTAAGCACAAGCTTCCTGCCTCAGGGTACCACTTAGCTTTTGGAGCAGAAAGCAAACAGTTATAAGGAGGGCCTGACATGAGTGGCATGTAGTAGGGGGCTGTGGGGGAGTCTAAAGAGGCAGGAGTGGAGGAAGGGAGCAGGTTTGGGGCCCATGTGTTAGCTTGGTAGATGCAGGCGTCAAGCTGGTGTCTGCTGGTGTCTTAGTGGCAGGCAAACTTTGGGTTGTCAATCTACTGTTACCTCTTGAGGCAACCAGCTGGTGGATGAGCTCCCATCTGAAGCTCTCAAGCACATAGTTAGATCAGCTTGCCCTGTACAGAGTAGCTGGTGAAGGGAAGTAAAAGGCTCTCTTTGCTCTAAAGGCTAAGTAGGAAGTATGGAAAAGGAGAAAAGAGAAAAAGAAAGAGAAAAGAATAAACCGTCCCCTAGAAAGAAATGGGGGTACTTGTTTACAAGAACTATGACAAACCACCTCTTGCTATGGAGGTTGTCACCAGGATAAGATTTGACCACTGAAACCGTTATTCTGGGGCAAATGGTGGCGGAAACTGACCCATACGGCCCAGCCTCCCCCTTGTTAATTTACCAGAATCTCTGGTGTCAAGTGGTATCTTCCAAGATGGTCCTGGGAGTTTTCTGCATTTTGGGGGTTAAGGCTCTTCACTTAAGGAGAGCATAGGGAACGGGAACAGAAAGAAGACACCAAGGAAACTATGCAGGAAAGTTTTGAGGGAAGCTGAGAATTGGTCAGTGGATCTTGAGTGGGGTGGGAGGAGGAGGCAGCGGGACTTCCAAGGAACTGGTCATGCAGCTGTTGGATATATGAGTTCTACATTTCTCTTCAAAGAGTCAGGATGTCAGTATGCTCAGTTCTTTGTCCTGCATTTTAAAGTTTAACTTTCTTGCAGTTTCAGTAAACAACCTTCTCCACCAGTTCTAATGAGTAGTTCACATCTGTTAACCCCGTCCCCTGTTCTGTCCTGACTCATCTCAGCCACCTGCTCCCGTCACCTGCTTTGACCTAGGTCACTCACTCCTGGCTACCTCCTCTGACCTGCCTATAACCATCCTTCCCGCCAAACCACCCCCCTGCCACTCTGGCTCAGACCCTGCTCTCTTTAAAATAACAAATTGAGATTAGAAGTAAACTGCCTTGCCAAGAGGATTTATCTTCAAGCGCTATTTCTTTTGTGGCATCAACATTTTACATATAACACAACTTTGGGCTTTGACTTTTCCTATTTGGGCCTCCGTTTTCTTCCTTATGTGACAGTGTTTTGTGAACCCTGAGCTCACTTCAGATGTAAACATCTACAATTTGGTTACACTGGATCTTTCACAAGGATCTGGAAAGGGCAAGTCTAGTGAATGGTCTTGTTCTTAACTATCACTTTGCACTGCAGCCAGTCTTTGGGAGTAAAAAGAATGAGCTTGCTGTGGCGGGGCATGAGGAAAATAAACGGAGCACATTTGGGAGCATTTATCCTTCAGATGAGGACAGATTCTAGCAGTGAATGGAGAGGAGAAGCCCCAGTAGGCAGACAGTCAGCAGCATATGCCCTCGGTCCGCAGGTCAGTCCAGACCCACCTGGTCACTTAGGAATCACCACTGCTGTTTATCACTTTTCAACAGGATTTAGTGTATGTTCAGGAGGGATGATCTCTGCCCAGGTCAGGAGGAAGACTGATAAAGCTTTTCGAGGCCACTTGTTTGAGCCATTGGCACCCTGAGCTTGCAAAGCACGGGCCTTGCCCCTACCAGAGACCCAATCTGTGCAGAAAGGAGATCTAACAGTCACGTGACCTTCAAAGGAGACTCATGAATTTTTTTTTTTTTTTGAGATGGATTTTCGCTCGTTACCCAGGCTGGAGTGCAATGGCACCATCTCGGCTCACTGCAACCTCCGCCTCCTGGATTCAGGCAATTCTCCTGCCTCAGCCTCTGAGTAGCTGGGATTACAGGCACGCACCACCATGCCCAGCTAATTTTTTGTATTTTTAGTAGAGACGGGGTTTCACCATGTTGACCAGGATGGTCTCAATCTCTTGACCTCGTGATCCACCCGCCTTGGCCTCACAAAGTGCTGGGATTACAGGCGTGAGCCACCGCACCTGGCCTGAGACTCATGAATTTTTAAGGGACCACAACACCAAAAGGGTGATGACAGAGGGAGGAATCTTCTGCATGGAAGAGCTTGCCAGCCCCACAGACCTGAATAAGAGCATTCACGTGGCTCCTGCCTCCGTCTGAGGAACATACAGACCAGAGACTCAGGAAAAGCCAATCGATAAACAGGCTTCTTATCGCCTGGGCCACCTGCTCCCAGGAACAATCCCGCTTTCTCACCCAAGACCTTCCGCTGGGTGGAATGTTGCCGACTGTACTACAGAGTGCTCATAATTCGCCTGATCCCAGCACACAATAATGTTTTGTTGCCCTTCAACCAAAATAAATAAAGAGTCAGTGTTTGGGGGTAGGATTTAGCATTGCCATCCGTGGCAACAGCCTGGTGTCTAGGCTGCCCCAAAGGAGGTAGCTGTGATGAGCAGCTGACACGTGCCCATCCTATGTGGGTGACTTGGGAGGAGGCAGAAAAGCTGGAGAACAGTCTCCCCCTTGGAGCTGATGAGTGTGCAATCTATCACAAAATTAAAATGTGACCTCCTATCTGATTGGAAAAGTGCTGGGTAAAGCCTCTCACTCTGCCTTCTGGAAGTCTACAGATGAAGTCCCAGGCCTTAGGTTTCTTCCCCATAAGGCTAGCTCAGAAGGGAAATGGAGCAGGTGTCTTGGGGGGGTCTCTGGTGTACCTGCCAGCTCTTTTGTCCCTTTCCTCTCAGGCTTCTCAGGTGGGGACATGGCAGATGTTATATCACGGTTCTCCTGCTGAGGTTAAGCTGTGGGTTCAAGGGCATTCTTTATGTTATTTGAAATAAAGATAGTGAAGACGAACGAGAAACATTTAAAAAAGTGCATTGTCAGACACTGATACTGCTCTACAGAAAGTAGTGGAGGGTGTTTAGCCACCTGGGATTTGGGGTCACACATTCCCAAGTACAACCCTGGTTCTGGCCTTACCAGCAATAGGCTCACTTCTTTGACCCCAGGCATTGCAGGACATCCCAGAGGATGCAGAGGGATGCTCTTGCTTTTCCCTCAGGCGGCCTCAATTTCCTCATCTGTAAAAGGGAGTGGGGACAGCAATGTCATCTTGGGATGTGGTTAGGAGGTTATACAAGATCCACAGGAAGGACCGGCTCATTGCACATGATACATGGAAGACATCCTGGTCCACGGGGGCTGCTACAAGACCCACAGGAAGGACCGGCTCATCGTATGTGATACATGGAAGACATCCTGGTCCACGGGGGCTGCTACAAGACCCACAGGAAAGACCGGCTAATCGTACATGATACATGGAAAACATCCTGGTCCACGTGGGCTGCTATAACAATGTGCCATAGACAGAAATTTTAAACAATCAAAATTTATTTCTCACAGTTCTGGAGACTGGGAAGTCCAAGGTCAATGTGCAGGTGGATCTGGTAAGGGCTAGCGTCCTGGTCATGCGTGGTGGAAGGGGTGGGAGAGGGCTCTTTTAGAAGGGCGCTGATCTGATCTCATTCATGAGGGCTCTGACTTATTTAACTAATCACCTCCCAAGGGCTCCACAACCTCATGCCATCACCTTAGGGGTCAGGATTTCACATGAATTTAGGGGATCATAAGCATTGAGTCCACTGCAGAAGTCACTGCAGACATCAGTAATGACCACAGCAGCCCCTCAGCAGACTCACTTCCTGATGAATCTCTGTGGAGAAGGAGGGAAGGGCAAAGAACCAGGTACAGAATCGGGCTGAACTAGGCTTGGAAGGGCAGGGGTGGCAAGACAGTTCTGGGAGCTCAGGAGGCCTGGTCAGGAGGATGGGACTTGCTGAAGACCATCACGCTGGCCCCCTCCTGGTGCTGACCTTTTCAAAGGATGCTCTTTCCTCACTTGCCTGTGGTGCTGCCTAGGTCATAGGGATCCACAGGGGCAAGAGAATGCACTCTTAGGATATTTTAAAATCCTTGCTAATTGTAATTATGCAGGAGAGGGCTCTAGAGGACTTCTGGGGCGTTGCTACAAGGACAGCGAGTGAATGACACTCTGTCTTGGGAGGGCAGCTGCTCAGGGGACCTTCAGAGCTGGCGGCCCTGAGTTGAGAATTGGCCTGGCTGTCCTGGCACTGAGCAAGGGGCAGGCCTCAGGTCATGGGCAAGGCTGCTCAGACCCAACTCTGCTGTCCCAAGTGCATCATCATCATTGGTTGAGGGCTCGCTACGTGATAGACACCTGGGTAAGCCTCCCTTAATTAAGCCTCCTTACTATTTATTAAGCAAAATAAGAAAAACGTTTTTAAGCAAGGTATAAACACACAGAGAATAACATGCCAAACATCCATATTTCCATCACTCAGAATTAAAAATATTCAAAGTCTGTGCTCGATGTTATTCATTGCCAGGGAACTGGGACTCAAAAGCACAGTGACACTGCATCACACTCATGAGTCTGGCTAGAATCAAGGCATCACACAAGAGCAAGTGTGGTTGAGGATGCGGAGAAAGCAGAACCTTATTCACTGCTCATGGGAATGTAGAATGGTAAGACCGCTTTGGAAAACAGTCTGGCAGTTCCTCAAATCATTAAACAACTGCTGTATCACCCCACAATTCCACCCCCAGGTGTATACCCAAAAGAACTGGAAACATTCCACACAAAAGCTTATACACAAATGTTTATAGCATTATTCATAATAATCAAAAGGCAGAAACAATCTAAATGTTCATCAACTGACAAATGGATAAACAAAATGTGATCTATCTGTGCAATAGAATATTATTTAGCCATGAACAAGGAGTGGGGTGCTGATACATGCTACAGGGATGAACTGCAGACACATCCTGCTGCGTGAAAGAAGCCAGACACTGAAGCCCACGACGTGCGTGGTTCCTTTCCTATGCACCCGTTCCCATGATTCAATTCACATGAAACGTGTGGACAGGGAAATCAGGAAAAGCAGAGAGTAGATTTGTGGTTTCCTGGGGAGGAGGAAAGATGCGGGAGTGATGGGTAAAGCTGCAGAGTTTCTTTTTGAGATGATGAAGTCCGTGGTTAGGACGCTGTTCCGGACGCCGCTAAGTGTGTTTCTCATTTAACCACCACGAGTCCTGAGGCTGCACTGCTAACAGCACAGTATAGATGAGCAAGCCAAGGTCCAGAAAAAAAACATTGAGCCACCCAAGGTCTAGAAGCCAGGCTGACTCCAGCCAACTGTGGCTCGATGCTGTTGTCTCACCTTTCTATATAAGCCCCGCTTTTTCCACCTCTGTCTGGTTTTCCAACAAGGTTCTTTGGCTAAACCTCACAAAGAATCTCATTAATCTGAGAACACTGTGGCGAAAAGAAGGCTGTGAATAACATTAACAGGGAATGTGTTACACACAGAAATCTAAAAACACCTCTAGTGTTTTCCCAGAAATATCTTTACAGTTCTAAGGTAATTTTATCAATTCATGTTTATAAATGCTTGTTTAAAAGAATTACTATTCTGAAGCGTTTGAGCAGAAATCTAGATTTTTTTAAGAACTCAAGTACTTCTCACCTCCTAGACCTGCAAATGGCACAAGCCTTCCAACAAGTCTTGAAATTTTACCTCTTTTGTGGACAAAGGATGAAAATCAGAGGCGTGAAGAGGATTTGTATTTCAGACAGTCCATCATGGCAGAAAAAGAACCTTCCATGAGGGATGAAACATTTGCCTCAGAAACAGGGATGAGTAAATAGATAGATTCTAGAATAGATTATTCTAGAAGCCCATCCATGGGGAGTCTTAGACTGCTCCTGCCCTCGGCACCACTCCCTAAGAAAACACCTGCAGGACCTCTGGGATCAGCCACTGGTCCACCAGCATCTGCAAGGCATCATGGGAGACACAAAGGTGAACAAGAGGTGGCCCTTTCCTTCAGTGCCGTGCTGCCTGTGAACAGATGTTGACTTGCTCTTTATTGGAAGTCTGCCCATAACAGTGAGAATTAGTAGGTTTTCAAGAACCCTTGTAGACATGGCCTCACTCTGTCACTTGGACTGAAGTACAGTAACACCATCTCAGCTCACTGCAGCCTCAACCTCTTGGGCTCAAGCCATCCTCTTGCCTCAGCCCCTCAAGTAGCTGGTCTATAGGTGCACACCACCATGCCTGGCTAATTTTTGTATTTTTTGTAGAGACAGGGTTTTGCTGTGTTGCCCAGGCTGGTCTCAAACTCTTGACCTCAGGCAATCTGCCCTCCTCTGCCCGAAGGGGATTACATGCATGGGATTACAGGCATGAGCCACCATGCCCGGCCTACCCTTGTATCTTTGTCCAGGAAGAGCCTCACGAGTTAGGTGGTGTATCCCAGGCCCTGTGTTCCACAGATGATCCTGAGACCAGGGAACGCCAGCCCCACTCAGGGCATCTGGGGAGCACCACACTGGTGTGGACTGAATGACAGACCCTAGAAAGGGATGGCGAAGTCCCAATTCCTGGCACCTGTAAATGTGACACCATTTGGAAATAGGGTCATTGCAGATATAATTAGTTAAGAGGGGATCACATTGGAGTAGGGTGAGCCCCCAATTCAATGTGACAGTGTCTGCATAAGAAGGAGATTTGGGCATAAAGACACATGCTCAGAGGAGAGGGCCGAGTGAAGACAGACACAGGGAGGAGGTGGTGTGTGAAGATGAGCAGAGTTCAGTGATGCCCCTCTGGCCAAGCAGCACCCGGGCTTGGCCTGAGGGGGAAAGAAGTATTCTCCCCCAGAACCTTCGGAGGGAGCATGGCCCTGCAGAAGCCTTGGACTGGGACTTACGGTCTTCGTGACCGTGAGACAGTGTTGCTTGGAGCCTCCCAGGTTGTGGCCTTTGCTACAGCAGCCCAAGCAGACAAAGACACTGATGCTCCCTAAAATTCTGGGATCCACTCACCTGGGGGCCAGCATGGCTTCCCTCCATCAAATGTGGGGCCTGGACCTGGGCCCGCTGGCCCATCCTGTTCTAGTCCTCTCCTCCTGCTTCAGGCCCCTCCTCCAGTTCTAGGCCCCTCCTCCTACTCCAGGCCCCTCCTCCAGTTCTAGGCCCCTCCTCCTGCTCCAGAATCCCAGGTCCCTCCTGCCTGTCCCAGCTGATTTAGGATCCCTGCCTGGCTTTACTATGGAGTCTCTCAAAGAGCTGGAGACCTGCCTTGGGTTTCTACAGATCCCTGCTGTGTCTGTCTGAGAGGTTCCATCAGTAACAGGAGGCAGAAGTGAATCCTCAGCCTCCCCAACTTATCATGGGGCTAAATCCAGGGGGGCAGACAAGTGCCCCAGGCCTGGGGGCCCTGGCCTGCTATTTCCAGGACCCCAAGAGGCTAGTGGAAGTTGCTTGTTCCCTAGACCTGAGGGAACCCTTGGCCTCAGCCAGTTCTAGCCCCTGCAGAAGCCATCTCCATGCCTCTAGACTCCCTGCAGACACCCTCCTTCCAGGACCTGGTCCAGCTGCTAGCCTCGTTCCCCAGGATGAGGATGGTGTAAGGAGCCAGGAGGCTGGGACCAGACTTGCCTCCTAGCCCAGCTGAAGAGATGGATCCTGGTCTCATGAGCTCCTATCTGGCTGGAAGCTTCCCCAACCCTGGAACCACAGACAGCTCATTGTGAGAGCTCCTGCAGGGAAGAGGGTCCTGTGGGAACAAGGGGATGCTACAGTGAGTGACTTTGAGGACAAGGACGACGTAATCACACTCCTTTCGGCCACCCCATGCGCCCTGGGTTGCCAGGAGCCTCCCCAAACCCCAGCTTCCCTGAGCCCCACCTATGAGGCCACTGGAGCCAGCCTGCCCCCGCCGGAGCTGTGCTGCAGCCCATCACAGGATCAGCCATTCCACCATGCCACAAGAAGAGAGGCTGAGAGCAGGGAGACTTTTAGAGCCGCTTGACAGAGTAAGTGTTTGCCTGTTGAATCTAATAACGCACTTTGCATGTCTTCATTTTCATTTTCTAGGGTTGGGAGCTGTGATCAGCACAGGCAGCAGGGTGGGCAGACGCAGGTTGGTACTCAGCAGAGACCTGAGTGAATGAATGAATCAGTGCTGGGGAGGATGGAGGGCGTGGGAGGGAACTGAAGTTGTCGAAGAAAGTCCAACACAGACCTTGCCTTCCCTGGGATCATCCCTGGGGGTCACCAAACCGTCCCCATGCACCTGAGGAGAGACAACCTGAGTCACAGCCACAGAGCTCAGGCCAAAGAGCTGGGCTGGATGTGCTGGGGCCAGAGGACTTCGCTCAGGCCTCATTTCCTAGACTTGACCACTATCCCCTCCCCCACCCCGGGCCTCAGTTCCCCATCTGCAAACTGAAGGTGATGCTCCGGACCAGGGATCCACAAGTCGTGTCCTCTGGGCCAGATCCAGCCAACAGCTGGATCTGTTGTTGCCAATGATGTTTTGTCTTACTGCTCTCTGTAGCAGCCTTTGCGTTACAGTGACAGGGCTGCGTGTGGGTGTGGCTGGGAGCTTATGGACCACAAAGCCCTGCCTATGCGCCATCTGACCCTTTACAGCAAGGCTGGCCAGCCCTGCCTTCCTCGAGCCTTTCTGAATAGAAGCAGCATGGCCTTCGAGTGGGCAGTTAAGAAATTGTTTCTGGTGAGTGTAGGTCGAGCTCATTGCAAGACAAGTTCCATGCTATAAAAGCTTTTATTTTTTTTGAGACAGAGTCTTGCTCTGTCGCCCAGGCTAGAGTGCAGTGATGCAATCTCACTGTAGCCTCTGTCCCCACAGGTTCCAGTGATTCTCCTGCCTCGGCCTCCTGGGTAGCTGGGATTACAGGCGCCTGTCACCACACAAGGCTAATTTTTGTATTTTTAGTAGAGATGGGGTGTCTCTCCATGTTGGTCAGGCTGGTTTCGAACTCCTGATCTCAGGCAATCCACCCACCTTGGCCTCCCAAAGTGCTGGGATTACAGGCATGAGCCACCACACCCAGCTAAAAGCTACTTTTCTTTAAGTCCTTATAGTTCTACTTCATATTAGAGTTAAGACATTGTGTTTATCATTTGAAATTTGGAGCATAAGCAGGTGATCATCTGTATAGGTTTCATTACAGGGCATTAGAGAGTGCCTGTTAGAACAGCAGAGCATTGATTCTGAGGCAATGAGGCAGCTTCTTTTTTATTGCATTTTAGGTTTTGGGGTACATGTGCAGAACATGCAAGATAGTTGCATAGGTACACACGTGAGAGTGTATTTTGCTGCCTTCTGCCCAGGCAGCTTCTTAGAGGACCCAGGAGGCCCTTGGTTGTGCATCAACCTCAAGTGGCAAAGCCATGAGGCTATTTCAAGAGTCCAGCACTAGAGGGCAGCATAAGCCCATGTGTTCAACGTGGGAGCTTGTGCCTAGGGCACCGTTGCTCAGGAAGGCTGCGGGACTGGGGAGGGCTTGTGCCACCAGGACTTGAGCACTCAGCAGGAGGGAGTATCAGGCCTCTGGGCCTGGGTCAGCGGCTGGTGGAGGGAACATTGCAGCATGTGAGACGGTGAGACGCTGGAGGGAGCTGAAACCCACCTGCTGCATGTGCATGCTCCTTGCGTGGTTTGGGAGATGCTCTTGTCAAAGACGTCCCTTCACACCGGACTCTGCCTCCCCTGCTCCCCTCCTGCACGGTCACAGCATGTGTGTGCACGCTAAGGCTGCCAGGAATCTGTCCATCTAGCTGAACTGGCTTTTTCCCCAATTTACTTGACATTGGGATCTTTTGTGCGAGCCTGCATGTGTGTCTAAACTTAGCCACATCAGGAAGCAGACATTGGTAAGTGATGACTTAACATCGTGGGAGACGCCCATTTACACCCCTGTGGGTTCCACGTCCATGGATTCAGACAACTTTGGATCAAAAACAATTTATTTTTATTTTTACTTTTTTGAGACACGGTTTTGCTCTGTCACCCAGGCTGGAGTGCAGTGGTGCACTCATGGATCACTGCATCCTAGACCTCCGGGGGTCATACAGTCCTCCTGACTCAGTCTCCCGTGTAGCTGAGACCATTGGTGCCTGACCCCATACCCAGCTAATATTTGTTTGTAAAGATGGGGTCTTCCTTTGTTGCCCCGGCCAGTCTCCACCTCCTAGGTCCTAATGATCCTCTCATTTCAGCCTCCCAAAGTGCTGGGATTGCAGGCATAAAGCATTGCCCTTTGCCAGGATTAAAAAAACACTTTAAAACAATAAAAATAACACAAATTCTAAACAGACAGCATACCAACCATTTACTCAGCATTTGCATTGTGTATATAAGTAATCTAGAGATGATTTAAGGTACACAGGAGGACCGCGTAAGTTCTATGCAAATACGACACTATTGTACCTCAGGGCATCTGCAGGATTTGTTCCCATGGGGGTCTTGGAAGCAATCCCCCTCAGATACCAAGGAACGGCTGCATATATTCTTTTTTAAGTTGGGATTCTTGTTCATTTTCAAACCATCTTTGCCAATAAGGCAGTTGGCTTCCCTGGGCAGGAGGGAGCATGCCATGTGCAGGTGGGGAGCCCCTCCCCTACCCAGGAAAGAGGGCCTGTGTGTGCCGAGCTGCGTCTGTCCCTAAGGCGAGAGCAGGATTTCTGGCTCTGAAACACTGGCGCAGCATCCATCACACCTGTGGGCCAGTTTGCTTCTCCCGACCTCCAAGTCCCTCTCAGCCTCCCTCTTGTCCGGGGACACTGTGACAAAAGCAGATGGAATGTTCCTGATTGACAAGAGAGTCCCCTTATTTAAGAGACAGACGCAGAGTACCCTGAAATCCCTCGCGGTGGCGGTGTTGCCATGGCCTTTACACTCAGCGTGGAAGACAGTGAGTCGTGTGTCTCCCAGCTGGACCGTGGCTTCTGGGAAGGGAGATGGCAGGGCCAGGGGTGATGCCATCCTCCTGCCCAGCTCCCCCTGCACCGCAGGATGCCATCACCTGGTGTCAGGAGCTGAGAGGAAATGCAAACCTCTGTGTCCCAAGACGACCCAATAGGAAACTTCAGCAACAGCCACTGAGCAGGTAGATCAGCAGTCCAGGTGAGGCGGGGCTGGCGTAGCCTGGGGAGAGGCGGTGACCGGGAGACCCCTGGAGCCTTGTGCAGGATCAGGGTCTGAAGGGAGGGCAGCTGAGGGGTGGAACCGCAGGGATCACCACTCCATGCCATTTGGTTACCTGCTCACCAAGGTGCCACCACCACTGACACCAAGCCGATGAGGGTTTCCGTCCGCATTCATGATGTTACCGGGAAGTTGCTTTTAGCCACAACCATTTTAAAAATCAAAACCTGTTGTGTCTTTGTGGATCCAAAGTGTTGGAAATCTTCCCTTTTCCCCCAGCCTCGCCCACCTACTGTTTCAACCTAACCTCTCAAATTCAACCTAAAATCCCTAATTCTTCCACAGCACATTGTTAAAGGCCCTGAGAATATTTCAGCCTCCTCCATGAAGCCCTCCAGGGCCCCTTCACAGCCCTCCCTCAGCATGTTATCTGCAGCTCTTGGATGCTGTTGTCCCACTCTCCATGACAGGCTAGGGACTCCTGGCGCTGGATCTTTTGTGCATGAAGTAAGCTGATTAAATTAAGCGAGCATCAGTGAAATGCTTTGCTTTCCATGAGCCACACTGCTGCTCTTTAAATGCGGACGGACCCACTATCGATGAGCTGTCCTGCAGCTCCATCGGGAATTCGAGTGGTCTTGCACAGCTCTCCTTTCCAGCCTCTCCTTTCTCCCCATTATAGTCAATGCTGCCTTGGACGGTCCGGTGCCCTTCCCTGGGGGCCTGGAGATCCCCACTCACCTAGAAGGGATGGGCCCTGCTGGCTCCTCTCTCTGTGCCCAGTCCTGCCGTCCTCCTCCTGGCAGAGAGGACGGGAGTCTGGGGACTAAGGTCTGTCTCCTTCCTGAGTGGCCTCGGGGCAGAGCTTCTGCCGGGCACAGCTCCATCACCCAGTTCATGCCAGTTCCTTGATGTCCCCACCAAGTTGGAGGTGGGTGGCCACTTGTTCCTCCTCTGGAGGAACTCTAAGTGGAAATTATAAAGGGGTCTCCAGAAGGTCTGGTCACAAGACGAGCGGCGCCTGGAACTCCAGGCCAACCCCAGTCTCTCTGAGTTCCCTCCTCTTGTCCTCTTCCCTAAAACCATAACCGCTCCGCTCTGCTGGTGCCTCTTGTCTCCGTGAAGCATCCTCTGGGCTCCTCCTCAAGGGAAACACATCAAGGAGTTGCCTGGGGTGCTGCTGTTCCACCCCACTGGTGGCTCCCCTTCTGCTCCTGGTTTCAGCTGCCCTCCCTGAAGACCCTGCTCTGGCTAAGGCTCCAGGGGCCTCCCAGTCACCACCTCTCCCCAGGCAACGCCAGCCCCGCCTCACCTGGCCTCTCAGGCCCAGACCCAACCCTGCTGCCTTGGCTTCCTCTGGCCCAGCACTCTGCCCAGGTGGCCTTCCCGGCACCCGGCCTCTCCCTTCCTCTCCACACTTGGCCCCGAGCTTCACTGCTAGTTGCAGCACATGGGGCTCTACCTGGGGTGGCCACTCTGGAGGCTGTGGCTGTCCCTCTTGGTCTTTCACTATGGGCCCCCACCCTGAGACAAGTTAGCTTCTTCCCCGGGGAGGCTGGTGTCCCCTCCTAGCCAAGTCCCACTGTGTCTTATGGCCAGAAAAGGACAAGAAGTGGCCCCCAAGTCAGATGTGAGGGTCTATGGGCCACATTTGTAATTAACTTGAAAAACAACGCATGACTTGAACCCTTGGCCTTGTGCTTGTGTTCAGGTTTGAATGTGCTCTTCGCAGGTCCCAGACAGTGACATTTAGACAAACTTCTTTCATCTGTGCCCTTGCAGACAGCAGCCACAGTGAGACTTTAGGTCTGCCTCATTTGAAGCATTCACAGGCCAACAAAGCCATCTGTGCACAGGCCCAGGAGTCCCTTGGAGGGCAGCAGCAGCCCTGTCCCTGGCAGTCAGCTCTGTGCTGTGGGGAGGGATTCATTCTCTGTCCATCTAGTGAGCTCCCACTGAATTCATCGTCTTTGAAAAACAAGCTCCCTAGCAGTGGGGCTTTTAGATTGAGATGTAACAGTTAATTGTTTTATTGAACTTTAAAGAAAAGAACAACAACCACCAGCCAACAGTAAGCCTTAGGAGTTGCTTGTTAATTTATTTTTATAACCAGTTTTAATTTGATATTGATTGTCACAGGCTCCAGGGGAACCTCTGTTGGGCCCCTCTGAGGGCGGATGGAGTCAAGGCAACATGCACTTCTCATTTTATAATTAATTCATTTCTTTTTTTTAAAAAAGACAATCAGGAAGAATCTCATGAAGTTGGAAATTTTCTCGAACAAACTATTCCTGAAGGCTTTGCCAGGCTTTCTGGTGTGAGCCGGGATGGCTGCTGGTGCTGAGTGCGGGCATTAGGTTAAGAGGGTCTCGCTTAATCCTTCTTAGTCTGGAAACCCGTTTGCATTCTGAGCGAAGGACTTCCTTCCCCAGCCTCTAAGGGGAGGATTCACCTCGAGCCTTCCCACCTTCTTCCCCTTTGATGGGATTACAGCAGCTTGGGAAGGATTCATTTCACCTAACAGGCTCTGAGCGCTGGCCCATTCAGAAACATCCCATGGCCGGAGGGAAAAGCTCACATTTCTTCTTGAACAATGATCTCTCACAGGCTCCTTTTCAGTTCTTTCTCAATAGGGATTTTCCATACATTTCCAGCTCTCAGATTCTCTCAGTAAGATGACCGTTCTTTCAAACAGAGCTCTAGGAAAGAAGGCGGATCTTTTTCTGTTGTTGTTGTCCTTCCTTTTGTTAAATGTGCATTTTTGATCTCTCTGAATTAATGTAAGTGGGTCAATTCCACACAAACTTCCGGAAAGGAGCCAGTCTGATGAACCAGCAGAGCCGAGGGTGGAGTTGCCCGTGGGGGCAGGAATGGGAAGGGGAGATGTGTTTTTCACCATTTTCTGTGACGGATGTAACTGAAAGTCCCTGTGCTGGCTCTGGGAAGGGATGGGGGGCTTGACCCTTCAGAGGCTTTGCTCCCCTCCCTCCCCCAGGACCTTCCTCCTTGCCTGCCAGGGCCCTCCTCATGCCTCCTCCCCAGCTGCTCCCTATGCCACGGCCCCTTTCCGCTGCATGCCAGGCACTTTACTTTTCGGTTTGTCCAGTCTCTGTCCCACCCAAATCCAAGTGCCCTGAGGACAGGCCCACAGCTGAATGTGCCCCCAAACAGCCCCTGGCCCATTGCCAGCCTCAAATGTGTGTTGAGCAAGTGAGCAGTGGGAGACAGCAGATTGCTGGTGCCCCAGCTGTGGAGCTTGGTGAGTTCTTTGGCATCTCCAAGCGGCTGTCCATTCCCCAGGGAGCTGGGGGCTGCTTGCAAGGTGGCTCCAGAGCCCACCACATGGCCCTGCTGATTGAAGAAAGGATGAGAGATTGCTCTCCTCCTGGTCGGTATTATGGTGGCGAGGGAGGCCAGCCGAGGGAGCAGCCCTGGGAGTGGCACCGGGGAAAGGGTCCCTGTATGCAGGAGATGCCAGGGCACAGAGTTCCCAAGGATGTCACTCACAGACGAGGGCCCCAGAGAGTGGGGTCAGCAGGAGCGAGGGTGATTCTCAAGCACACTGTGAAGGCCCAGACTCAGGAAGTTCTCTGGAGGAGCCTTGTCAGGGAGGCCACGTGGCAACATGCAGCTAAAGTCTCACCTCCAGGGGAGGCTCCCCAGTGAACCAGGCACTCAGCATGCCCCTGTGGGCCCCGCCCTGAAGCACTGTCAGTCCGTGGCCTGGAGCCCTCCATCCCCCGACAATCGCAAGCCTGAGTGTGCAGGTGCTCTTCACCTTCTTTCTTTTCTTTCTTCCTCCCTCCCTCCCTCTTTCTCTCTCATTTCTTTCTTTGTCTCTCTCTCTCTTTCTTTTTTTTTTTGAGACGGAGTTTCACTTTTACCCAGGATAGAATGCTGTGGCGCAATCTCGGCTCACTGCAGCTTCTGCCTCCTGGGTTCAAGTGATTCTCCTGGCCACTCTCGCTCTGTGTCCCTGGAGACCAGCAGAGGACTGGTGCCCAGGAGGACCCCTGTGATGCCGGTTGACTCAACAGGGGATGGAACGTGGGGACCCCACGGCAGCCGCGGAGGGCGCCTGTGTCCCTGTGCCCCGTGTCTGTGCTCACGGCAGGAAAAGTGGCTGGATACAGGGGTTCTGCATCCTTTCCAACACTGCTTTTAGTTTTACTCACATCAAAATAGCATGGAGCCAGGCAGGAGGTGGCTCACAGGTGGAGCGGGTCTGTCCCGCAGCACGCCAGCCACAGACAGTTCCCAGTCCACAGGTGACCCATTGGTGTGGCTCGGCTGGGATGGTGCACTCCAGACTCCTGCTACAGGTAGGTTTTAAATAAAAATGGTTCAAGAAGAAAAAGGCAGGCAAAATACCTATGTGACGTGAACTCTAATTCAACAATTGCTGGATGGAGGCTGTCTCCGTACCCAGCACTGTTGGATTGAGAAGAGTTTTGGAAACTCAAAAAAGCTGCATTTCCACAGCAGACACTGCCTTCCAATCATCAGGAGCCGCTCTGCAAAGGAGCACATGTTCTACTGTAAGTGAAACAAAGCCACAGAGCTTTGTGCATCTCTCAAAGTTAGAGCATCTAGCAGCTCTCGCTTCTTACATTTCCCTCTCTGTTGCCTCCACACAACTCATTCTGTTTCCTAGAAATATAAAAGACTGCCTGTTACACACAACATGCAGATCTATGCAAAAATAGAATATTAGGTTGCATATGTGTGTCAATACGTCGTCTATACATTACGCAGAACACACGAACACACGCGTGCCATACCGGGATTATATCTCTGCTTTTAAATGCATGCTTGAAGATGTTTACTTTAAAAAATGCTATTGTGTAGGTTGCAGTCATATTAACCCTGGAGAACTTTATTTTTGACATATGATGATGGACCTCTTTATCTTGAATTTAAGAGCCAACAGATATGCGGCCCAGTGCAGAAGCCCCCAATGGAGACTATTTTAGTGTTGGGTGCACTTGTCATCCTTAGAGAGCAAAAATCAAAAGTGCAGCATCACTGGGAGAAGGGAGGTGGGATGGGATAAAGTTGCATATCAGAGAAGGCTTCCTGGAGGAGGTGATATGAAAGGCCAGGAGGAACTAATCAGGGAGTGAAGGGAGAGAAAGGCATTCTGGGTAGAGGGACCAGCAGGGGCAAAGAGCCAAGGTGAAGGTGTGTGCAGGGTTCTGGGGACTCCATGTGGAGGAGGGTAGTTGGGAGGTAGCATGAAGGAGGAAAGCAGCGAGAAAGGAGCCTGGAGCCTGGATCCCTCTCTCATCTTCCCTGAAGGTAGGAGATGCCGCGAAGGGGTCTGAGCTGGCAGCAGTGGCCATGAGGTGTTGTTTAGACGGGCCATCTGTGGCGGCGTGGCCACTGTCCCGGCAGGGCTGTAGCAGCCGTGGCAGCAGAGCTAGGGGAGAAGAGCAGGGACTGAGCTTCGGGAGTCTCCGGGGATGGAGGGAACACAGTGATTTTACAGAGATGAAGAATATGGAACTGGTGGGCTCAGAGGACGGATTCGAGACAGAAGAAAGACAAGAATGGCCTGCAGGTTTCTGAGGGGTCGACCCTTGCCTTAGAGGGGGGTCACTGAAAGATGACCCGGTCTGGGCCAGTGGGGAAGAGCTCAGTTTGGGACATATGCGTTTAGGCATTTTGGGGACATGGTAGGGAGGCTCAAAGGGGACAGAAACCGCAGAGGAAGACATGGGAGGCCCGGGTGCCAGAAAGAGCATGGGGCATGGGAAGGGGCCAGGCTGAGGGGCGAGCCCAGAAACCCTCAGAGCTTCCCTCAGAGAACGAGCTTGCTCCTGCAGAAACCCCACTTCAAGTCTGGGGTGAAGCTGCCAGAAAGCAGTTCCCCGACACTGCAGCCTGAGAGGCTAGGCCTCTCCCCCACGACCCTGGGTATCTCCAGTCCACCCTACAGCCCCCAAGGAGCCTCCCAGTGCTGGGCTTCTTCTCCTGCCCCCAATAAACTGCCATGAGAATATTAAGCCTGAAAATCTCCCCAGATCAGTTTCCATACCTGCTGAACCCAGCCCAGAATCAAGAAGTTATAGGTCACGATAGAGATCTCTCCTTGTTTATCCTGTAAACAGAAACCCACAGGGACCAAAATACCCCACTGATCTCTTCCTCTGCTGCCCCTTCATTTAAGCAGATAGGTAACCGTGATTCCAAGGCCCCAGGAGAGTGGAGGGGTATGCAGGGGCTTTGTCCTTTTCTAAGATAGCTTTGGGTGCCTGGAGCACGCCCACCCACTGGGACTTGATTCCCCTTCTTCCCCTGCAATCTGCTTTTCCAGCCCAGGCTGAGCCCTGCACCCGGGCTGTGAACTAAGGAAACCCACAAACCTGTAATATTTTTCAGAGAACAATAAAGACATTTCTCAGTCCCTGAGCAATTACAGGACCCTATTTGTACATCTGAAATAATCACGTCATCCCGCAAACTAATGAACTTGGAGATAAAACTGATGGGGGACATCGGGAAGGAGACGCAGGTGGCCTAGGAAGTCGGCTAAATCGCCTGGAGGACACCCTCAGGGCTGGCAGGGTCTCAGGCTCCAGGCGATCTCCAAGGGTCGTCCTCTCTCCTCTCCATCCCGGGATGCCTGAGATGCAAGTTCCTCTTTTACCATCAGGAAAGAGAGTGGCTAATCCAGCGTTTGCTGTATCCAGGGATCTCTAGTCTGTGCTCCCCAGAACATGGCCGCACCCTTGGTCTGTCTTCATTCTGCCCCTGAACCCTGCTGAGATTGACTGGAGACCACCTCACACAGTGCACTTTCACTTGTGCTGACTTCCCGCCCTCCCCTACCCTGGCCCCACAGTTGAGTCCCCTTGGTGAAAGGCCAGTGTGGTTGGCCAAGCCTTTCTGCTGATGGGCCAGGTCATCCACACCTGCTTCAGAACTAAGACAGCTCCCAGAGGAACAGCACCTTGCCAGGGTCCCAGAGGCCTCGTTAGAGAAGCTCTAGTTGGGGGCAGCATTGTTGGGCACGCAGCAGCAGCTGCCATTTCCTGTGTGTGTGCGTGTGTGTATGTGTGTGTGTACCATGTGCATGTGTGTCTCACTTGGAGGTGAGAATCCAGCATGGGCACGCTGCTGTGCCTGCACTTCTGGGGTGGTATTTTTCCTTAAAAAGTCAACCAGGGGAGAAGATTCCTCTGCCTATAAACTCACAGCTCTCATTAGTGTCTTCGGCCTGGGAAAATGCTTTACATGTTCAAAGGAGACAAAAATCACCACTCTGCAGAGCTTCAGGCCCTGTGTCCCCCAAAGAGATTTGCAGAACTATTCCTCTAGGCTCTGAGGGAACGTGGGGCATCCTCCCTCCAGACCATCAGCATTCTGCACCGTCTAACAGTGCTGGCATAGCAGGCCTCCCTCCTAACCTGCAAAGGAAGCTAACACCTGCCCAGAGTCGCTGCTGAGAGAGGACCTGACATTCGAGGTGTGGGTGAGGTGCCTGCTGCAGACGTGGTGCCCATTCAATGCCGGGTTCTTCCCTTGGAGTTCCTTGGTTATATTGACAGCCGCCCCCACCAGGATCTCGCCTGCCCATACCTTCCCATCTCTCTTCCCATGACGAATCCTGTAAGATGTCCAGTGCATTTTATATGGTGGGTGGATAGAATGAGCTTCATTTATTAATTTTGTATTACACACATTAACGATAACCAGAAATATTTCATAGTCCTTGGTCAGCCATTTGGATGGCTACAGAAGTCCAGTGGAAAAGTCAAAGTCAGTATTAGTTCTGCCTTATAGAGAAGGTAACTGACTTACCCATGACCACAGAGATAGGAAGGAGCTGAGCCAGGTGCAGGCTTCAGTCTGGGTGCTGATGGGTCCTGGGCTCTTCCCAGCACAGAGATTGGAAGGGAGGGACTGTGTAGCCCTTAGCCATGCACACAGTGGACTCTCCTTTCACCTTTGGTCATCTGGAATGGACAGAGAAGCTGTGATGAACTTCAGACGGAATGTTGTGATCACATCACTCATTTATTACATGAATCGTTCATGTATTCGCCACCTGTGGAGTGATGTCTTCTAGGCAACCAGTACTATGGAAGACGCAAACGATGGAAGACAACACCCCATATCTTCCTATGAATAAGACTCCTTATTCATACAGGAGAACACCCTCTATGTACCTGAGGGGTAAACCATTAAACTGAAAAGCACCATAAGGAAGTAGAGCTTTCAAAATTAAATGGACACACACATTCACACACATTTCGCTTTACAAGTTGCTTTGTTTTACAAGCAAATCTTAATTATAAAGGCTGCACCTATGAGAGAAGATTTCTGAAGCCCGCATTTATTTTAATCTTGGCACCCCAGTCTAGTTTTCTCCTTCCTCCAAAGCACATTGTATCAGTTTGTTCTCATGCTGCTAATAAAGACATACCTGAGACTGTAATTTATAAAGAAAAGAGGTTTAATTGACTCATGGTTCTGCATGGCTGGGGAAGCCTCAGGAAACTTACAATTACGGCAGGAGGCACCTCTTCACAGGGTGGCAGGAGGGAGAATGAGAGCCGACAAAGGGGAAAGCTCCCTATAAAACCAATCTTGTGAGAGCTCACTGACTGTCATGAGAACTGTACGGGGGAAACCTCCCCTACGATTCAGTTATTTCCACCTGGTCCCACCCTTGACAAATGGGAATCGTTATTATGATTCATGGTAAGATTTGGGTGGGGACAACAAGTCAAACCATATCACACATATTAAAAAAAAATCACAGAAAGAGATTATCGATATTTCAGAGTGAGAAGCATTATTTAATCCCTACGTTTTAATAGACCAGAATTGAAGAAAGAAAACAGCAGAAGTGTAATTCTTGCTGCCTAATCTCAGTTTAGAAGCCTCAGTGTTTCCTAAGTGTGTCCAAATCCCACCCCACAAACACGAAGCCCTTACAGGGTGATGCCTTTTGTTGTACAAAGTATTGTTCTGTGCTGGCCGGGCACGGTGGCTCACGCTTGTAATCCCAGCACTTTGGGAGGCCGAGGTGGGTGGATCACGAGGTCAAAAGATCGAGACAACCCAGGTCAACATGGTGAAACCCCGTCTCTACTAAAAATACAAAAATTAGCTGGGCATGGTGGCGCACGCCTGTAGTCCCAGCTGCTCGGGAGGCTGAGGCAGGAGAATTGTCTGAACCCAGGAGGTGGAGGTTGCAGTGAGCCGAGATCGCGCCATTGCACTCCAGCCTGGGTAACAAGAGCGAAACTCCGTCTCAAAAAGAAAAATATTATTGTTCTGTGCTAACACTCCTGAGTACATACTGAGCTCCTCGGGGCACCTGCAGTCGTCATCCTCGCCGTCCTCTCCTGCTTCCAGGCTGGCTTCCCTGTATCCAGTTACTGAGAGATAAATTACTACCTGGAGGAAGCTCACTGACAACCTTGACAGTTCCCCGACCCCTTCAAGTAGGCTCATTTTTATCTCATAGGAGACACCTGACTGTGACTTGATACTGATCATCGGGCTAAAAGGCTAACGCTTTGATGTTGGCCGCAATTGCAATCAGCAGATAGAAACAGGTCAGTTTGGGGAATGCCAGCAAGTTGCGGGTCATCTCAGTTTAGTTCAAATTCAACGCCTAACTTTGAATTCTACCTGGAAAAAAAGTAGTTTATGAAGTGAGACTTAATAGGCGGGGAAACACCATTCTAAGGTCTCCGTGCTGTTTAGAACAAAGATGTTGCCAGCTCTCCTTGGAGCCTTCCTATGGTCAGCAAGACCAGGACAGAGTTGTCTGAGCATGGATAACAGAGTCCAAGCTGGGAATGGCACCACACTGTGCATGAGCTTTCAGCCTGGGCTTCACTCTGTTACTTAACAGCCCTGGAACCATGGACAAGTCAGTTCCCAATTCGTCTCTTTCTCCATACATGTAATTAAGTTCCAACAATGGTGTTTTCTTGTTTGATTAATGCCAACACAAAGAGAATGAGGGTCAGTTCCTAGAAAGTGCCAGCTTTGTTCTAAGCACTTGGTATATAATGTCAATTCATGCAATAGAACTGCCTGAAGTTATATGATTATTTCCATTTCCTCACTGAGTCAACTGAGGCCTGGAGAGGTTAAGTAACTTGCACAGGGTCACACCACTAGCGGGCAGTGCAGTGGGGAAGCACCACGGCGGTTTGGAGGGGTCTGTAAGAGCAGCGATGTGTGAAGGGGATGCCGGTGGGGTGAAGGGTGGGTTTTTTTTGTTTGTTTTTTTGGTTTGTTTTTGAGACGAAATTCTGCTCTTGTTGCCCAGGCTGGAGTGCAATGGTGCAATCTCGGCTCACTGCAACCTCTACCTCCCGTGTTCAAGTGATTCTCCTGTCTCAGCCTCCCGAGTAGCTGGGATTACAGGCATGCACCACCATGCCCAGTTAATTTTGTATTTTTTTTTTTTTTTTTTTAGTGAAGACAGGGTTTCTCCATGTTGGTCAGGCTGGTCTCGAACTCCTGACCTCAGGTGATCCACAAATTTCGGCCTCCCAAAGGGCTGGGATTACAGGCGTGAGCCACCGGGCCCGACCTGAAAGGCTTTTTTGAATTTGCATCGTGTGTGTCTGTCTGCACCCCTCCACCGCTCCTCACTGCTCACTCAGTTGCCTGGATTCAGTGTGTCCTCAGTGCACAGACACCTGTGGGCTCTGCCATCTTTCCAAATCACCTCCCCCTTGGGTGGAAAGCCATTGATCTAACTCAGCTTCACTGCAGAATCCGGTCCCAAGTATACCTTTAGCAAAAGACACCTGAATAAATTCTGTCCTTTTTTTCTTCTCATCGGAGGACAGTGGGCTTGAACCCAGCCAACCTACGGGGGTCAGCTCGCCCCCAGCCCCAGGTGCACTACCCTTGTAGGCAAGATTGAAGGCTGTCTGTGACTAGCAGTATGCACAGCCCACACGAGACCTTTCAAAAGGTGGGCCAGAACATTTGTACTTACAGTGAGCGATCTGATCAGCTGGAGCCAAGTGTTTTCCCGAAATGTCATTCCAGAGTGACTAGGAGCTGCCTTGAGGAAGCTCCGCTCATCCCCACATGCACTCGTGGGCTCTGGGGACGTCAATATCACTCCCTTGGAGACTCAGAAAACCAGCCCAGAAATGAAGAGCTCCTGGTGCCGCGGCAGGCCTGCTCTTGACGGCATGGGCCCCAATCCTGGCGATGTAATTTGAAGATATTTCATTTTCCGTGGCTCTCAGATGCTATTGTGAAGCCTCTTCCCTGTCTGTTTCTCAGAACTCTGCTGTTTACTGCACGATATGTGGCAAAAAATATTGATGGACGGAGATTGTGGAAGCCCCAGGATTCTTCTTGGCAGAATGTTTAGGAACTCTCATCTTCCTTCCCCTCGTCCTGTGGTTGAGTTGAACATGCTTGATGCTAAAGACCTTGTGTGGGCTGGCCCTGGGGCTAACCTCCCGATCATTTGAAGGTGCTCACTTGGCAATGCACATGCTATGAACCCACGAAAAAGAACTGTCCATATCCGATCTTCGGCAATGCCGCTCTCAGCTCTTAAAAAGCTTATGGAGGCCGGGCGCGGTGGCTCAAGCCTGTATGTAATTCCAGCACTTTGGGAGGACGAGGCAGGTGGATCACGAGGTCAAGAGATCGAGACCATCCTGGTCAACATGGTGAAACCCCGTCTCTACTAAAGATACAAAAAATTAGCTGGGCACGGTGGCGCGTGCCTGTGATCCCAGCTACTCGGGAGGCTGAGGCAGAAGAATTGCCTGAACCCAGGAGGTGGAGGTTGCGGTGAGCCGAGATCGCGCCATTGCACTCCAGCCTGGGTAGCAAGAGCGAAACTCCGTCTCAAAAAAAAAAAAAAAAAGCTTATGGAAGGAAATTCCTCCTTAGGCTAGGCCTCCAGGTTTACAATTTTATTTGTATAATAAATAAAGCTCAGAAAATAAGCCCGACTTGAAACTGTGCTACCCAGTGGCTCCCACCTTGGCCTTGATGGACGACTGCAGTCACAAGAGAAATAGCTTCAGGATGCAGGACCAGACAGTCCCTCCAACATCCTTATTGACCTCTGCTTTCTGGTTTACCAGGCTGCCTGGCAAAAGGCTTCATCACCAGGCCTTAAATCAACCTGACAGGGGGAGCCTGCCGACCCTGCCTCATCCATCTTCATTTGTCTTTTGCAAATGGAGGAAGGTAGCAGAGTCACGACCTTCTTCTTTGACCATCAGCAAGTGATTTCAGAAACCCCTAAACAAAACTTGGTGATGGAAATTCCTCACGTACTTTCTGGGCTTGCATCGCTGACAAGAAATGTGTTTGTCTGTGCTGTTTGGATTGTTGACTCAGGGAAACAAAAATAATTCTTGCTCCTATAATTTCTTGTCATTCCCCATTTCTAATCTTTTGGAAGTGAACTACTATTCCCATTAAAACTGAGAGACTAGGGGCTGGGCACAGTGGCTCATGACTGTAATCCCAGCACTTTGGGAGGCTGAGGCAGGCAGATCGCTTGAGCCCAGGAGGTGGAGATCAGCTTGGGCAACAGGATGAAACCCTGTCTCTACAAAAAAAATAGAAAACTTTGCAGGGTGTGGTGGCACACACCTGTGGTCTCAGCTACTCGGAGGCTGAGGAGGGAGGATCACTTGAGCACAGGAGGTAGAGGCTGCGGTGAGCCATGATACTGCCACTGCACTGCAGCCTGGGTGGCAGAGTGAGACCTTGCCTCCAAAACAAAACAAATCAGAACCCATCAACAACAAGAAAAGAAGACTAAGGGTACTTTTATTTTTATTTATTTATTTTTAGTTTTATTTTATTGTGTCGGAATGCATGTGTAGGATGTGCAGGTTTGCTACACAGATAAACGTGTGCCACAGTGGTTTGCTGCACCTGTCAATCCATCACCAAGGTATTAAGCCCCACGCGCATTAGCTGTTTATTCGGATGCTCTCGCTCCCCTCACCCCACCCCCACAATAGGCCCCAGCATGTGACGTTCCCCTCCCTGGGTCGATGTGTTCTCATTGTTCAGCTCCCACTTATAAGTGAGAATATGTGGCATTTGGTTTTCTGTTCCTGTGTTAGCTTGCCGAGGATGATGGCTTCCAGCTCCATTCGTGTCCCTGCAAAGAACACGATCTTGTTGTTTTTGGCTGTATAGTATTCCATGGTGTGTGTGTGTGTGTGTGTGTATAGATATATATACATATATATATATGTATGGTGTATATGTATATATATATGTATATATATATATATATATACATATATATATACATATACACCATATTTTCTTTATCCATCTGTCATGAATGTGCATTTGGGTTGATTCCATGTCTTTATTATTGTGAACAGTGCTGCTATAAGCATGCACATGCATGTATATTTATCATAGAATTATTTCCATTCCTTTGGGTATATACCCAGTAATGGGATTGCTGGGTCAAATGGTATTTCTGGTTCTAGATCCTTGAGTAATCACTGCACTGTCTTCCACAATGGTTGAAGTAATTTACACTCCCACCAACAGTATAAGACTGTTCCTTTCTCTGCAGCCTCAACAGCATCTATTGTTTCTTGCCTTTTTAATAACTGCTGTTCGGACTGGCCTGCGGTGGTAGCTCACCGTGGTTTTGATGTGCATTTCTCTAATGATCAGTGATGCTGAGCTTTTTTTCACATGTTTGTCGGCCACATGAATGACTTCTTTGAGAAGTGTCTGTTTGTGTCCTCTTCCCACTTTCTGATGGGGTTGTTTTTTTCATGTAAATTTGTTTAAGTTTATTGTAGATTCTAGATATTAGACCTTTGTCAAATGGATATATTGCAAAAGTTTTCTCCCATTCTGTAGGTTGTTCACTCTGATGACAATTTCTTTTGCTGTGCAGAAGGTCTTTAGTTTAATTAGATCACATTTGTCAATGTTTGCTTTTGTTGCAATTGCTTTTGATGTTTTTGTCATGAAATATTTTCCTATGCCTATGTCCTGAATGGTATTGCCTAGTTGACATGCAGAAATCACAAGCATTTCTATACCCCAACAATAGACAAGCAGAGAGCCAGATCATGAATGAACTCCCATTCACAGTTGCTACAAAGAGAATAAAATACCTAGGAATATAGATAACAAGGCATGGGAAGGATCTTTTCAAGGAGAACTATAAACCACTGCTCAAAGAAATAAGAGAGGACACAAACAAATGGAAAAGCAGTTCATGCTTGTGAATAGGAAAAATCACTATTGTGAAAATGGCCTTACTACCCAAAGTAATTTATAGATTCAATGCTACTCCCATTAAACTACCATTGACATTGTTCACAGAATTAGAAAAAAACTACTTTAAAATTCATATAAAACAAAAGAAAAAGCCTGTATATCCAAGATAATCCTAAGCAAAAAGAACAAAGCTGAGGCATCACACTGCCTGATTTCAAACTATACTACAAGGCTACAGTAAACAAAACAGCATGGTACTGTTACCAAAACAGACACATAGACCAACAGAACAGCATAAAGATCTTGGAAATAAGATCACATATCTACAACCATCTGATCTTTGGCAGATCTGACAAAAACAAACAATGGGGAAAGGATTCCCTCTTTAATAAATGGTACTGGGAGAATTGGCTAGCCATATGCAGAAAACTGCAACTGGATTCCTTCCCTACACTGTATAGGGATATTTAAAAATCCTTTTAATTTATGGTTAAGGATATCACAGCTAACAAAGCATAATAAAAATGTATACAAAGCAAACATTTAGAATCACATGCCTTCCAGAAGAAAGATCCTCATGTTACAGAGACGCTATGTTAATAAAACAATTGAGTTGGTAAAACGTAGAGCACAGAGACATCTGTCTTTTAACAGAACAAGACAAGGCTTTTGTCATTATGCAATTAATATGCATACCTCGGAGCTAAGAACTTGGGACTGAGTGATGCTTTAAAATCAAACCGAAAATATGTCTTGCCTACAAATGCTGTTTTCAAAGAAGGGCTGTTGTGATTGGTGGAGAGGGAGAGGGATGCACTGGGGTTTCACCAGAAGCGCCGATGGGGTGCAGTCCTGCTTGCTGTGGCCCCGGGTTGCCTGCTTCTATTCCTATTCAAGGTCAAGTGTGGGCAACCCCAGTGGATTCCTTGATCCCTGTATTTTCCTGGATTGAGAACTAGATGAATCACTCACAGGAGGCTGTCACCTCTGGGGACTCATGTCCAGTTTTCCCTTGGAAGTGAACTTCCTTCACCCTGCGTCTGGACCCAACCCTCCTGCTGGCCTGCCAGGTGCTGATGGCAACTTCACCTCTTGCTGTCACAGATGTTACGGGAAGAGTCTTCTCTGCGCCTGCTTTGCGGTTCTTCTCCAAAGAGAATATCTAGTGACGAAGCTGGTTTCTTTTCCTCCAAGCGCAATTTCTGGCAGGTGTCCAAGGATCTATCTGCTGTATAATTTCGGCATGACAACTTGATCAGCATTTCTCCACGGCTGTTTTTTTGTTTTTTTTTTTCTTTTTCAGGATTTGGAAAGCTTGTTAGCAAAGAGAGAAGAAAAAGAATATCTGGCACCTCCTTTCTGCTACATCTCTTTGAACAGAAAACCAACCATCGCCAACTCGAGTCAGCTCACTGCACTGTTACCACCACTCCACAGAAATGAGAAGAATGGAGTTCCTCCTTCAAACCTTTCCAAATTAAATAATGATGTTTTGTAATTTCAAAACTGTGACGGTTACTTCAATGAAGGAAACTGTAAGTCCCTTTCTATTTGCTTTTCTTAGGGCTTATGTTGTATGTGAGTGAGAAACACACCCCCAAACAATAACAAGGCTGAAGGTTTTTCTTTGACAAAATTTCTTGGTGCTTTTCATTTGTACTAAAAATTAGGAGACCCCAGTGAGAACCCCCATGACGGTGGAGGGTAATTGCAGTGAGAACTTAGTCTAAATTAGCGAAAAGACATATTTTGCCGTCTGTCAAATGACAAGTCAATTGTTCTTACATCAACATCCTTCTTTTAAAGTTCAAGTCTGTCAACCAGAGAAAAGGCATGAACACCAAACAAAAGGAAAATAGACTTCCGATTCCACCCTCTTCTGCATGTGAGTTCTGAAGGAACCCTGCCCTCACACACAGGCCTCCTGGGCATCCTCTAGTGACCTTAATTAAGGGGTCTGAATGCATCTCTACGGTCATTCTTGGCATTGCCCAAAGCAATCGTGGCTCAGGAGAGAAAATGAAGAGAAAAATGAACTGTGCATTATCAAGAGATGTGTGTGTGCGCGTGTGTGTGCGTGTCTGTGTGTGTGTGTGTGTGTCCCTGTAGCAGCTTCACTACAAAGTAGTTGAAAAAGAGGGGCTGTTTCTTCATGAACAGACAGCTCTCTGCAGGTATCTATGTAAACTGATGCCAACGACAGATGTCTGGTTTATAGATCCCCAGGGAAGCCAACTGGAAATCCCTTGTTCTCTTTTGGCAAAAGTTTGCAGGCAGCTTCACAACGTTACAGCAGGTTTCTAACCCTTGGCACTGCTGAGGTCTTGGGTTGAGTCATTATGTTTCACGGACCGTCCTGGGCATTGTAGGATATATGAGCGGCATCCCTGGCCCTATGCACTAGATTCCAGAAGCACCTTCCCCTGCCCCCAGCTATGACAACCAGAGATGTCTTTAGACTTTACCAAATGTTCCCCAGGGAGCGAAATCACCCTGAGTGAGACCCACTGGAGCAGAGACCTGTGTGGGGACAGCTGCGGTATTTGTGGTGTATATGTATGCACACATGAGCTGTGCGTGTTACTGGTAATGGAAAGTTGAGCTTAAGTGGCCAACGTATTTAGAGAGTCCTCCTTGGACCTGACCCCAGCTATGTGCCACTTTTCTAAGGAATATGGATTCACAGTAGAGAAGGTTCTTTGTTTATTTCCTGGAAGAGATGGCAGCCGCTATCTTTAGAAAAACGAGTCTGAGGCGTTGTGGAAAAGCTGTTCTCACCGGGCTTTCAGGGTTTTGCCTTTGGCCCCATCTGCCCAGCTCTTCTCTTGGACCCTCACTTGGTCCTTAAGGTTCTTTGGGACAATATCTTAAAATGCACAGGACAGTCCCCAAAACGCAGCCTTGTCCAGGTAACAGGGAGTATGGATTTGAGAAGATGCCTGTTGGCCACTCCCAAGACCCTGTGTCTGTGGCCCTGGCCATGTCCCCAGCCTGCCTGGACACTCTCCTGATCACTGAGGGAGAGTGTGCCCAGAACAGGGTCTGTGCATCACTCAGGGCGCTTCAGGGCCTGTTCCCACTCTCCCCTCAGCCTCTTTAAAGCTAGGAATGGCATCGTCTGCAGGTAAAGATCGGCCACACTGGGCAGTTCCCCGTGCCTCCCTCACTGTCATGCCTTCTTGTTTTGGGAACCAGTTGCATGGACGCAAGGGGAATCATCAGTTCTGGTCTTAAAGAGCAAACTTTATGGAGTACAGGTTGGGCGGGGTGGGAGAGGATGTGAGTAGGCTGGCACAGGGGTGTCTCCATCTCTGCCCTTTTCATTGATCTGCCCACCACCCAGCCACAGAGCGCAGGCAGCCTGCTCTGCCAGGCATCCGGGCAGGCCCTGGGACTCAATGGATGAAAGAGATGGAGCCTTCTCTCCTGGGGTCCGAGATTGAGTGGGTGGGTGGAGCTGGACCATCAGCAGCACTGTGGTCAGACACAGGCCCATGGTGGAGTTGGAGGTGGACACACTGGGCGAGCTTCAAAGCCAGATTGAAGAACAAGCAGCAAGGGAGTCAGGGATTAGTCAGGCAGCAAGGAATGAATGGCCAAAGGAGGAGGAACTGTGAGCCAGGGGTCCCACCCCATCCCTGGAAGGTGACGTAGAGCCAAGGCCGCAGATGAGGTCAGCCCACCGTCCTTGCCAGGGCCAGCTTGGCAGAGCCTGGAGCCTGCTGAGTAGAGGAGCTGCAGGGGGTTCTGTGCCTCCTGTGGGGAAGGTCCTGCAGAGCACTGTGGCACACTGTGGAGACCTGTGGCTGTTGAAGGAATAGCTTGGCTCACGGCCAGAGGATGTGGGCATGGGTGAAGATGGGTGGGACCAAGCTTACATACTTTTGAAAGATGATTTCCTTATCCCTGGAGGTGTTGTTCAGGGGTAGAAAACAGTGGGAAGTTTTCAAGCAGCTTCAGCAGGCCCCGTGTCCCTGGGCTGGAGGAAGCCGAAGCACAGACGCTCATCCAGGGCTCAGGCACTGCTTGCCAGATTGAGCACAGAAGAATGCAGACGGCTCCATTAAATTTGAATTTTAGATAAGTAGCAAATAGAACATATTAATATTAAAAATTATTTATTGTTTATCCGAAATTCAAATTTCAATGGGTGTCCTGTATTTCCTCTGGCACAGCTCCCAGACACCCCGGGGAGGCCTCCCAGTGACACCTGCTGGTGGGGACAGGGAGGTGCCAGTGAACTGGCAGACAGGGAGGCGTGCCCACCAGCCCCACTCCGCCCCCCTGGGGCAGTCACCCCACCTCTCAACTTCTGCCATTGAACGAGGAAGGCTTCCCAGGCCCTTTCCAGAACTGTTGATCTATAATTTAATTTCGCTCTGCTTCTTACCTGTACCATCCATTACAATAAAACCTACATGACATGACCGATGTCAGAACCTTTAGCGAAGGTACCAGGTTTGAAAATCTCATACCATTTTCCCTGAATTGTGTTTTTAAGGACAACAGCAGAGAAACAAAATGAAATATGTTTTCTTCCCATAAAACTACTCAGGAACAATCTGTAGCATGAGTTGTCAAGAAGAAAATGAAAATATCTACAATCCTTTTTTTTTTCCAAAGAAAAAACTATCGATCAGCATTATGTAACATGTGGCAAGGACTAAGCCAATAGCCAACCCCAAGTAAACAGTACATGTCAGCCATCATGGTTGCCATTATTACGATTTTGGAAGATGCTAATGTTTTCTAAAAGATAGTTTGGTAAACTCTGGGTATCCTTTTGCCTCTAAAACCATATTACTATTTTCAAAGAAAGAAATACCCTTGAATCAGCCAGTTGTTAGGCCGAGATGGCCTATGAATGAAATCAACAAGTTTAGACCTGAATGCTTTTAATCCTTAAATTGTAGTCCTTAAAATAAACTGTGGAAGCCGCAGCCACCCTTACCTACAGAAGGGAACACGTGATCTTCCCGCATCCCCGAATGAGAAAAGAATGCAAATGGAAAAGAAGCTGGAGTTCCCCTGAGTGGAATCCCCCGCACCCAGCACTTCCTCAGAGTCCTCAGGCCCACGTAGCGAGGGCAGTAGTGGTGACGTGCTGAAAGCAGCAGGCATTTTTTTTTTTTACATTTCTAATTCTTCATTACTTTTTTTATTCTTTTTTTTCTTTAATTTTTATTGCATTTTAGGTTTTGGGGTACATGTGCAGAACATGCAAGATAGTTGCATAGGTACACACGTGGCAGTGTGTTTTGCTGCCTTCTGTCCCCTCACCCATATTTGGCATTTCTCCCCATGCCATCCCTTCCCCGCTCCCCACCCCCGCTGTCCCTCCCCTATTTCCCCCAATAGACCTCAGTGTGTGGTGCTCCCTTCCCTGTGTCCATGTGTTCTCATTGCTCATCACCCGCCTATGAGTGAGTATATACGGTGTTTCCTTTTCTGTTCTTGTGTCAATTTGCTGAGAATGATGTTCTCCAGATTCATCCATGTCCCTACAAAGGACATGAACTCATCATTTTTGATTGCAAGCAGCAGGCATTTGACTACATTTCTCAGATTATCTCCGTTATCCTAAGAGGAGCACTAACATTAGTTTATAGCTGACGTGCATAACTTCAGAACTGAAGAACCCCTCCCAGTCTAATGGGATCAAACCATGAAGTCAATCACAAGTGGCAATTGTTGAGGAATTGCACTGTCACAATACCGGTGGAAAGCAGGCTGCCCTCCTGCCCACAGCTGGGACCCTCTGTGTGCTTCTTGCTCCCCTCCCTGGCCTCATTGCCTCTGCCCCTTCCACACCGCAGTTATGTTACCAGTGGAGGGTGTCCAAGTTCTTGACGTTTTGAACGAAAAATTGGACAAAAAGCACAAACAAAGCAAGGAAAGAATGAAGCAACAAAAGTAGAGGTTTATTGAAAACGAAGGCACACTCCACAGGGCGGGAGCGGCCCGAGCAAAGGGCTCAAGAGCCAGGTTACAGACTTTTCTGGGGTTTAAATATCCTCTAGAGGCTTCCCATTGGTTACTTGGTGTATGCCTTATGCAAATGAAGAGGCCGAAGTGGGTTATTTACTTGCTGTGCCCCCGATGCAAATGAAGGAGCTGCTTCCTGTCATAGCGGAAGCAGAGTTACATTACAGAGTTATGCACTTGGTCATAGAAAGCTGGAGTCCTTCTGTTTCAGTTCCAGCAAGTCCTTAGGCTCCCTGTCCCCAGACCCTATTCTCTTGCCTCATCTATGCAGGTGTTTCTGGAATGCAGAGCTGGTCAGCCAGTCTTCCTCCCTCCCCACACATAATGCCCTTGTATTTCTCTTAGGAGATTTTTTATGAAGCCCCTGAGCCTGGGAGTCTGCCTGGTCCCTCTCTCTGCCCTCCTGTGCCTCACTTTCCCTCCTTCTCTGTGCCCCAATTGCAGTGCCCTCTGAGTCTCTGCATTCTCCACACTCTGCTTTCTACCCCAGGGCCTTAGCATACGCTGTTCCCTTGGCCAGGATGCTTTTCCCTTCTTGTACCTGATCATCTGGTAGGGCTGCCATAATGAAGTTCCACAGGCTGGGGGCTGCGACACCAGAAATGGGCCTCTTCACTCTTCTGGATCCTGGAAGTCCGAGATCAGGGTGTGTGCGGGACCGGTTTCTTGAGTCCTCCCTCCTTGATCGCAGATGGCCGCCTTCTCCCTGTGTCTCCACATAGTCTCTTTTCTGTGTGGAGTCTGTGTCCTAATTTCCTCCTCTGATAAAGACACCAGTCATATTGGATTCGGGCCTCCCTAATGACGTCTTTTGGTTTGAATTCCCTTGTTAAAGGGCTCTTTCCAAATTCAGTCACTTTCTGAGGTCTCAAAAGTATGAGTTTTGGAAGGAATGCAGTGGAACATTTAACACTGCGCTAAAGCCCCTCTGCCTCCAAACCCGGCAGTCCTGAGCTGCCACTGGCTTCTGGGAGGCATTCAGAGCACCACGCCTCTCTCCTTCCAGGTACTTGGCAGGTGGGACTTTTGTGAAGTGAGTGGGATTGTATGTCCCTGTTAGACTGTGATCTTCATGGGGACAGGTCCTGGGTTAGTCTTCCCGTCTGGTCCGTTCCTTGTTTGTCACCATTGGCAGCACATAGTAGGCACTTAATAAGAATCTGATGGTCCTCTTTGATAGCACCACATGGTGACTATAGTCGATGATAACTTAATTGTACATTTTTAAATAACTAAAAGAATGTAATTGGATTGCTCGCGACATGAAGGATAAATGCTTGAGGTGATGGATAGCCTATTCCTTGTGATGAGACTATTTTTCATTGCAGGCACATATCAAAACATGTCGTGAATCCCGTAAGTATATACACTTAGTATTTACCCACAGATTTTTTTGTTTAATTATGAACAAGGATCTGTTGAGTGAATGGTTTCCTGAGTCTCTCACCCAGCAAAGGGCAGACCAGCATTCCATCCCAGGTCCCCTTTCAGGACACGGAGCTTGCTCCCTGGCATCATCGCACAACTGGGAGTTACTGGGCCCATCTTGCTTGCCAGGGCCTAACCCCTGAGCGGGGAGCCGACTCGCGGGGAGTGCAGCGTGAAGCACATCAGAGCAGGGCGCTATTGCTCACCCTTTCCTTTATTCAAGCATCTATCAGGGCCACTTTGTTTCCCAGAGATTTGCTCACTTGGTGGTAGTTTTGAGATGGTCAAGGAGAAAACCGTGTCCTTGGGATGCAGCAGCCACGGAGACCTCACCCTCAACACAACAAACCCCAGCAGGTGCACTGCGGTCGAGCTCATTCAAGCAAAGCTGTCTCCAGTAAGGACTTTCCCCGTAGAGGTTATGTGCATCTTGATTTTGCCTGTCCTCAAACTGACCCTTTTTTTAAAATAGTAAAATATTCTTTCCTTGTGTTGTTTGTGCGTTTTGTCCATTTTTTTTTGTTGTTCAAAATGTGAAAATCTCCAGCCAGCCCTGAGTGGAGATTTCAGATGTTAATGAGACATGGCACATATGAAGAAGCATGTACAGCTACTGTACATGTGCACCAGAGGACACCCAGAACATGCTAATTAGTAACACGTCTCCCACCCACTTACGAATCATCACGGGAGACTCCCATAAAGGGTCACCGCTGTCTCATTTTTACAAACATTCACCCTGCATGCTCTCAGGGCGTGGTCTATTCTGCCCTTCACTTACAAAATACTCTTTCTCCTGTGCAGTAAATTGCTCTGCGCTGCACCCCCTTTTCTGTGTGTCCCTTGTTTAAATTCTTTTAAACTAAGAACAGAAGAACTAAGGTCTCACAACAGCCCCAACAGCTTCATGAAGAAGCAGAATCACCGAAGCCTCACCTGACTTCTCACCATAGAAAATGAAAAAGGATTTGTCCTGAGTTGAATCGTGTCTCCCACCTCACACAAAAAAGAGAAAGATATGCTGAAATCCCAGCTGTGAGCACCTTAGAATTTGAAATTACTTAGAAACAAAGTCATGTGAGTGTATGTAACGAATGAGAATGAGGCCTTGCTGGAGTGGAGTAGACCCTACCCCGCTGTGACTGGCGTCCTCTGAGGAGGCCCTATGAAGACACACACAGGGGAGCCATGTGCTGACAGGTGCTGAATTACGGAGTTACGCAACTGCAAGCCAGCGAATCCCCAGCTTTGCTGACAAACCACCAAAAAGTGGGAAGAGGCGAGGACAGAGCCTCTCCTGTAGGTTCAGAGGGAGCGTGACCCTGCCAGCGGATTGATGTCAGACTTTGAGTTGCTAGAAATGTGAGACAACACATTTCTCTTGTTTTAAGTCATCTATTTGTTATACCTTGTTACTGCAGCCCAAGGAAATATTTAATTAGCATGGACTTTTGTTAAGCTCAAAGTTATGATAGTTGCTTATCATACAGTCAATTAGAAAACAAATTAATGTTGTGGTGATCACCAATGTGTTAAATATTTTGTTTATTAAGGAGTATGTACTTTTTAAAAAATTATAACACTTAATTTTGGTCAATATTTGAGGGATTCAAATGCATTTAAAAATGAACATTGAGTAGAGTACAGTAACTCTAGCAAGCATCTAATTTATGCAATTTCAACTCTACAGGCCTAGTAAAAAAAAATTTTTAAGAGAAAAGATAGCGTAATTCCTCTTACCATTGTTCATCCCCAGTGCATCCCCTGGAGTGTATGAGCGGCAAGACAGCCCGAGAACCTGCAGGCCTCTCTTGGAGGGAGTCGTCTCGGTGTGAGAAGCAGGGTTCTGTCCCCTAAAAGTGAGCACAAGTTGTCGTTCAATATGGCGCCATGAAACGCAAGCTGGTCACTTCAACCAGCACTTGGACATCCATCCACTCATCCGTTCAACCCACTACTACAGAACACGTGGTAATGCTGAGTCACTGCAGGAAGAGACGGTGTGTTAGTCTCCAGCGCAGCACCTTCCTAGGGAAGGCTCTAGCCTAATTTTTATCATCAGCCCTAAAAAAAAAATAGCACTGTAATATTTGTTACTGACTCAAAATTAAGCAGCTTAAAACAGCAATAAGCATTTATTATCTTACACTGTTTCTGTGGGTGAGGAATTTGGCCTTCGCTATCTGGATGGTTCCATCATGGGTCTCTACTGAGGCCGACTGTAAGTTTCAGGTGGGTTCTGGTTCGCTCTCTGATGTTTTGACTCGAGCTGGAGGATCTGCTTCCAAATGGTGTACTTGCATAGCTGTCGGCACAAGGTCTCAGTTCCTCTCCACATGGAACTCTCCATAAGGCTGCTTGATCATCCTCACAGCATGGTGGCTGGCTTTCCGCATATCAAGCAATCCAAAAGAGAGTCCTTAATGCCTTTTACAGCCTCGTCTCATCTGCCACATGCTATTCATTAGAGGTGAGTCTCTGAGTCTAGTCCACACACAAGGGTAGAGAAACTAAGTTCCACTTCTTGGAGAGAGGAGTAACATATTTAAGGATGTAGTTGATGTCGTTTAAAATCACAGCAAGGATGACACATTTTAAGAACGTGAACTGGTGGAATTTCAGTTTTCTGCCAGAGGGAGGGATACATGTGGAATCAGGATTCTAGAAAATGACCAGTGCTCTGCCTTTCTGTGAAGATTCCCCTTACTTAGGAGCCTGAGAGACGAGGTGCCTCTTGAGGATTCTGCAGGGTGTATCTGGAAACCCTGGACTGGCAGGAGTCTTCTCTCTTTGCGGTTTGGGGGCCTGGAATGTAAAGAGAACTCCCAGCCTAAGAGACTCACTGGGTGACCAAATAGTGAAGGCAAAGAGGCTGATGGGGAAGAGCCGGCCATCTGGGCTCCTGGCATCCTGAGGTGGTTGAAAAGACTTCAGCAGAAGAAGGTGGAGTCAGAGCCAGGCTTGGCTCTCCCAGCCCTGCAGTTC
Source organism: Leontopithecus rosalia (assembly GCA_028533165.1). Taxonomy (NCBI): domain Eukaryota; kingdom Metazoa; phylum Chordata; class Mammalia; order Primates; family Cebidae; genus Leontopithecus; species Leontopithecus rosalia. Next base: position 5,236,369 of record CM052660.1, read on the forward strand.
AAGCTTTTACTAACGTGAAAGTTAATTATACAAACTGGGTCCTTCTTGCCATACCCAACTAAAACAGAGTCTGGAGGCCAGGAGGATAAAGCCCGCAGGCTCCAATGACATTGCTCCAAGGAATGAATTCTCTTCAAGCCTGGCTGCTGAAGTGGCTTGCTGTACCCTGAAGCCAGTTTTATCTCACAGCTCCTGAAACAACCTGCTGCCACTTTAAGACTAGTTTTATCCACCACTGTCACTCACCAATCGGAGCTTGCCACCTCCCCAACACTTAATGAACTTTCTTGCAGAACAACACATAACATTTCTCTAAATTCTCTAACCTTCTCTTCCTTCTTTGGATGTAACGAAGACCCATCTCAGGCTAGTGCTCTCTGGGCCAATGAAATATCCCCTTACAGGTCACTTGAGGACTTTGTGCCTGGACAGTCCCTTAAAGTGTCCCTGAGAACACTCTAAATAGTAACAAAGCCAATGTTTCCTGATGCTTACTCTGAACTATGAGCACTAAAGGACACACCCACACCTGGTATGCCCACAGCAATCAGAGGAGAGGCAGTCAGGGGCTCACCCACCTCCATTCGGAATGCCAGCCCTGGAAGGGCCCTAGGAACCTTGGATCAGCACCATCCCACGGCACTTCCCGCAGTGATGGAAATGTTCTTTCACCTGTACCAGCTAGTATGGGAGCTGCAGGTGGTACGTGGCTATCAAGCCCTTGAAAAGTGGCTGGTTGACCAAAGAATGGAACTTTCACTTTTACTTAATTTTAATTAATTCAACCACAATTTAAATAGCTACCTTTGGCTAGTGGCTATCATATTGAACTGTGTGGGTCTTAGGGATCCTAGCTTTTGGTTGTATGCCTGCAGAAACTGAGATGCAGTGGGAGGGAACGAATTGCTTAAGATCTCCCAGGCGTCAATAAGAATTGGGTTTTCTCTTTCTGGTGGCTGTGTGCTTCTCACAACACAGCAAGTTGCTGACTGAAGGCAGGTATCTGCCTGGCTGAGCCACAAAGACTGGTTCCAAAGGAGTGAATGTCTAGCTTGTTTCAGGGGAGCTTTTGGCTGTGGCTGGAGAACACAGACTCAAGGCTTCCGGTCTTTTTGGGAAGCAGAGGCTGGTGGAAGACTGAGTTCTGTCAATGTGGAGCCCCCACTGTGGCCTGCTCATGAGGGCCAGGCCTCCCTCTGGGATATGCAGCACTGTGACAAACACTTCTTTCCAGCTGACTTTGCTCAGACACACTGAGTGAGTACTCAGCATGGCGACTGCCCTCTCTAACACAAAGTGAGAGCCTTCGAAAGCCCTGTAAGCAATGTGGCTGTGGGCTCCTGTTCTTCACACACACACATAAGCAATGCTTCCCGACGGCCCGGTGCTTTGTGGAGCACACAGCCAGCAGGAGGCTAGGGCAGCAGAGGCAAACCTATTTTTCCCAGGCAGTCTGGAAACCCGAGTCACATGTTAAGTATTATGTGTAAATGAAATAGGAATCAGGGAGAGGAAAATATCACTTTGGGCTGAATTGGCAAAATGTATATAATTTACAGAATTTTGCAAAGCTGGAAGACTTCCATTTCCCTTCCATCAAGGCACTTCCTGTGAGAAAATTAAAATGTCTTCACCCTGCTTTGCGTGTGTGGTGTTATGTGCTGGGGGAGCTGTGTGGGATCTTTTGTAGAGCTCTGAGCACTTTTCCCAGGAAGTCCGTAAACCCTTTAAGTGCCAACCTGAGCGCCGCAGAGGTGATGAGTCTCTATTGCCGGGGAGCCCCCTTCTTCCCTGGCTCTTCTCTGGGACTAGACCGGCTGATAACACTCTCAGCCTGCTCCCTCCCAAGTGGCCTAAGAATAAAGCACTGTCTTCTGGGCTGGCTCCCTCTTAGGCACTAGATCAGGACTGAGGAAATTTGCTTTACCTGGCTTTGAATCAAAACTCCTGCTCCTAAATTGAGAAAATACAAACTTGTGAAAGCCAGAGGCCCTCCCTAAGGCCAACAATGAGTACTGTGTGATCACTGCTTCATTTGTTGTGACAGCACACACACCAAACTCAGTCAAAATAGCTAAAGAGATTTATTCTGAGCCATGTGGGTGACCCTGGCCCTTACCCAGTCTAGGATATTTCTTCATAATAGCGTGAGAACAGACTAACAGAGGCCAGGTGCAGTGGCTCACGCCTGTAATCCCAGCACTTTCAGAGGCCAAGGCAGGTGGATAACTTGAGGTCAGGAGTTCAAGACCAGCCTGAGCAACATGGCTTCTCTACAAAAAATACAAAAATTGGCTGGGTAGGGTAGCATGTAAGTGCTGGCTTCCCTTAGCTACAATTACTTCTGTACTAAACCCAAACCCAGGCTGGTGGGACCCCTGCTCTGGTTCCCTATGCCTCAGCAGGTCCCATGTATCACAAACATACACAAATGCATTAAGGAACACATGGTGCCTCTCTCGCTTACACAGGGTATCAGAGTATGTCATCCCAAAGTCTGCTTCTTTCGTATGCACATTATTTTGAGCTGAAGGCAATTGAGAACCAGCAGACACAGGGAAAGCTCCTTACTGCCCCCTAACTGCCTAAAAGTGTAGTATACATTTCCCATCTTGTAAAGGAAATTCACATTTATAAAGTTGTTTCCATAGCAGGGAGAGAGCTGCTCCTGGAGACAGCCTCCATGCCCAAGAAAACTCTTTGCTGCTTCCAGCCAGTTCCGGGAAGCTAATCCCAACTCACCTTCCCAGGCTTCCTAAGAAGCCTTCCCAGAACTGGCTTCTTCTGCTCCCAGAAGCCCCAGACCCCTTTTCTCTTGTTTGATCTATGTTGGTGCATAAGCCTCAGTCACCAGGCCAACTCCTAGAGCTACATTTTTCTTTGTGAACTGCTGTGCATACCACATACATAATTAAAATTGCTTTTACTCTTGTTAATCTGTTTTTCACCAGCCTGATTCTTGAGCCCCAGCCACGGATCCCAGAAGGGTAGGGAGGAAAAGACTTTCCTCACCTAAACTGGCACACCCACAAGCACGTGCTCTCGGGACTAAGGTCCTTCGGGCCCCAGAGGAGACATCTCCATGTCTCTTTCTTATGTTCTGACAGCAAAGGCAACTTCATCCAAAGGCCATCAGGATTCTGCCACGGCAGAGATGGATGTTGCATTACAGAGCAGAGAGGACTTGAGTGACTGAAGCTCTCAGACAAGAGAAAAGACAGATCAACTCCCTTGTCAAATCCTTCCCCTCAGGCTCAGAGATGCAGGAGATTCATGCCTAATGAAACATCAACCACCTGTAGGGCCCAGCGCCCATTTGCTTACTTCTCCTATGGCTGATTCTGATTCTAGTGGGTCTTGCATGTCAGGCACTGACATGTTTGTTACCAGGAGACATGGCCCCAGCTTTTCCAAAACAATACCATTCTTTAGTACTAAGGCGTAATCCCTTGATGGGTTCTTCCTGCCTGCTGCACAGACAAAACCAATTCACCAAGACCATGGCATTCCAGTAAAGGGTTTAACTGACACAAATCTGACCATGCCAGGCAGGAGGAGGTGGAGTTATTACCCAAATCCACCTCCCTGAAGGCTAAGAGGTTAGGGTTTTCAAGTATAACTTGATGGGCAGAGCGGGGCTAGAGAATGGATGCTGCTGATTGGTTGGGGATGCCATCGTAGGGGTGTGGAAAACCATCCCCATGTGCTGCGTCTGCCTCCGGGTAGGGTCCACAGAACTGATTGAATCATGAATCATGAGTCCAGGTGAAGATAACTGGTCATCAGAAATGCAAAAGTCTCTCGGTGGCTCACGCCTGTAATCCCAGCACTTTGGGAGGCCAAGGCGGGTGGATCACGAGGTCAAAAGATCGAGACCATCCTGGTCAGCATGGTGAAACCCTGTCTCTACTAAAAATGCAAAAAATTAGCTGGGCATGGTGGCACGTGCCTGTAATCCCAGCTACTAGGGAGGCTGAGGCAGGAGAATTTCTCCTGAACCCAGGAGGCAGAGGTTGCAGTGAGCTGAGATCGAGCCATTGCACTCCAGCCTGGGTAACAAGAGCAAAACTTCGTCTCAAAAAAAAAAAAAAAGAAAGAAATGCAAAATTCTGAAAAGGTATCTCAAAAGTCCAATCCTAGGTTTTACAACAGTGTTGTTATCTGTGGGAGTACTTGGAGAAGTTACACATCTTGTGACCTCCAGAAAAATGACTGGGTATTGTCTAACCAAGCCTACATCTTAGCAGAGTTCAGGCCCTTCTCGTAATCGTGTGGCCTTTCATTCGTTTTACAAAAGCAGGTGAGTTTTGGGAAAGACTGTTATCATCCTTGCTTTAAAGTTAAACTATAAGCCAAATTTCTCCCAAGGCCAGCTTGGTTTACACCCTGGAATGACCCAGGATGGCTTGGAGGTTTGAAGCAAAATGGATTGAACTGTGTCAGGTTTCTTTTACTGTCATAATTTTGCAAAAGTGGTTTCAAAGGTCAAAATGGTATTTTCTGCATCCGCCCACCATGGACCGTTCTGATGAAACACAGGTCAAATTCGACTTTGCAATTGCTTTAAACACAAAACAGATTGCCAACTAGAATGCCAACTGGATGTCGTCAAAGCACTTAGGTTTAAAGTCATCAAGATAAGAGATGTACTGGATGCTTAAGCACTGACAACAAGAGGTCCTTCCTCAAATAAAGAGTAAGCCCTGGTCTTTTCTGAAAAGAATCAGCATTGAATTTATGATCCCATCAGTTATAATTCCTATAAATCACTGCTTGCTGTTAATAATGTTAGCAATACCAAATCAAAAAAAGTCAAGTAGATCGTAGTTTGTCTACTTCCACTTTTTAAAGGACTTAAAATGTTTTTAAATTTTCAAGAGAAAAAATTCCACATGGAAAGGAACAATGTACAGTGACATTCCAAAAAGGATATCAGAAAATTAGAATCCAAAAATAAAAATTTTCCATGACATGAAGGAGAGAATTCTACAAAATAATTCTGCAACTATTTTGTGTAATTAAAGAGAATATTGAACAAATTGAATATTGTGGTACTATTATCAGTTTTCTTTATAAAAATCTAACGTTTAAATGTTTGAAAGAGGAAAAAAACTGATACTCTATACACACACACACATGCATATTGCTTTAGGAGATAATGAAATTGCTTAATACGTGAGAATGATTTATGTAATAAACTTAAAATATTCTGAATCTTTTAAGGAACAATAATTTATCATGTGAGAACTCATTATAATTTTGAACATGATATGGCAAATTTGTGATTCATTTCTGAATTTAAGTATTGCTTAGAATTTTATTGGCAATTCTAATTGCTACTACCTCACAAAGGAAACTTTCTCCCAGTTGAATTCAATAAATGAAGTTAAGAACTACAATTTGGCAGGGCGTAGTGGCTCAAGTCTGTAATCCCAGCATTTTGGGAGGCCGAGGAGGGTGGATCACGAGGTCAAGATATCGAGACCATCCTGGTAAACATGGTGAAACCCCGTCTCTACTAAAAATACAAAAAGTTAGCTGGGCATGGTGGCACGTGCCTGTAATCCCAGCTATTCGGGAGGCTGAGGCAGGAGAATTGCCTGAAGCCAGGAGGCGGAGGTTGCGGTGAGCCAAGATCGCGCCATTGCACTCCAGCCTGGGTAACAAGAGCAAAACTCCGTCTCAAAAAAAAAAAAAACCCTACAATTTAACTAAAGAACTGAAGAACTACAGTAACTCAGTAAATGTCTAATTTGGCATTATCATCAATAGAATATAAATTATGTTAAAAGGCTTGATTTTAAAATGTAATTTATAATTTTGATGAAATTAAGGCATGGAAAATACACTGTATGGATTAAATATATAGAAATTTATGAATTATGTGGGGTTTTTACTCATTCAAATATTGTTTGCCTATCAACAGAATGCTCCAAGACGTATAATAACAATAATGAATTCAGTTTTCTTTGGTATTTTGTTATATATGGGCAAGAGAAACTTCTCTCTCCCTTCTGGTTTTTTGATACTAACATCTAAGAAATAAACTTGACAGTAGCCAGATTAGCAGGAGAAGCTGCATACAAGTTGATTAAATGCATATGCACAGGAGTCCCACAAGCATGAGCCTCAAAAAGGGCCAGGTGGTTGAAACTTAAATAGCATTTTGAGTTACAGAAATAAACAGGAACTTAAAGCCTCCTGGAGGGTGGTGGTGACAGGCTTTGGGAGGGCGAGGGGAGGAACTGCAGTGGGAACAAAGGCTGTCTTCTTATCAATCGAAGTCCCTCAGGTAGGAGCCCTCAGAAGAGGTGAAAAGTCTGCCTGGGTGTGGTGACCTGGGCATGGAGCCCTTTAGTCATCTCCAATTCATGTAGATCCCAGGGAGGGGGCTCACAACCATCCCATTCCTTTTAAGGGAGGAACTTCCCTAAGGTAAGACAACTTCAGGAAAAGCCCTTCCCCACGCTTCAGGAGAGGAGAGAGGTCAGAGGGACTGTGGCTATGAGGCCATGGCTCTAGTTTAAAGGACTTAGCACGTCCAAGCGCCGTCCACTGGGGTATTGTAGACAACTGTAATTGCACATGCATTTTTCTGTTTTGTCATTATGGAGACATACTCATTAAGGTAGGAGAATAGAACTAATTGTATTTAATAATGTATTCGCTTGAAATATCACTTGGAAATGTTTACACTGGTGGCGTGTGGCCTTTACTGCGCTCTGGCTGTCGCCTCAGAGTTTGGTCTCAGCCTTCTCTCTTCTACTGAGCATGCTCTCAAGTGGCCTGTTACTTCCTTTCTCTCCCAGGCTCTTTCAGGTCCAGGGAAGTAATGGCTTCCCACTGTGGCTCATTGTTGGAGACTTCAGCATTTTTGGTAGTCGCTTAACTCACATAACCATCTTCAGTTAAGTCTGTTTCAAATGTTCTGACTGCTCTTTCCAGAACCCTCTGGATGCTCCTGATGTATGACAATGTTGAAAAACACACTTCCTCTTCCAGGATGCTTCATTTTCTTCATAGCATTGATCTGCTCCTGATATAATAGCATCAGCCTGTTTGGGGCTTGTTGTCTGTCTTCTGCCCTAGATTGTGAGCTCCCTGAGGGCAGAGCCTTCATCTCTGCTGTAGCCTCAGGGCTGAGTGTAGTGCCTGTCCCATAGTAGGTACTCTATACGCATTTATTAAATTAATGAATGAACTTAGGTGGCAGAAGAGAACATGTAAATATCATCTACAGGAACATCTCAACTCTAAGCTTTGGCCCAGGGTGTATTTTATATGATATTCAGTGAAATATGACTGCAAGTGGAAAATTTGATTTCTAAAGGACCTAGGTATCCACCTACCATTGCAAGGTGAAGAGAACTGAGATGGAAGATCTATCATGCCGGCCTGGTTCATGGGCATGCAATATCCATGAGCTGCATCTACTTCTTACTTAAGAAAGAGGTGGAATACCTAAAGGCCATTTTCCCACCTCAATTATCTTTCTTAAATCAATTACTGCAAAGTAGAGGGCAGGAAGTTAAAATCAGCGAGGTTATAGATGGCCTGAGTGGAGAATTATAAGCCTAAATTGAGAAAAAAATAGAATTTGTGGATCAGAAGTTCTCAAAGTCTCAATTAAAATAAAACTGAGTTGTCTAATATTAGATCCACTCAGTTCCTAAGGAATTTTTTTCCTCTCCCATAATGAGCTGCCAAGAACTGTGATATACAATCACACAGCAATTATTTGGAACCTCTGACCCGATGAACACAGTGTTCATTAGTTGAAGGGATTACTACGAAAAATGGAGTAGGTTGTGCAAGGATCAGGCTGCCTGAAGTGAGAAATGGCCTGATCCCAGCCACTCAAACGGGAGCGGGGTCAACAGCCTCAACCCAGAGGAACTGCTCCTTGGTAAGTCAGGGTGACAGATACACACTTTACGGTTGTCAGGACCTGCGTGGGAGATGAACGAGTGTCGTCGTAGGGTGTCAGGAGGTAATTAGCAGCCTGTCGACTGTCTGTAAACAAACATTTTTGATGCATGCCATGAAAAGATGAAGCTATTTTGGTGACCAATTTTGCACTCCCAGGAAGTAGAATTTAATTACTTGTCTGATCTACAGAGCCCTACAGAATGCCAGCGTGAACTGCCGGTGAAACCCGGCCCTACCTGCAGAGGCGGCAGCTCTCTGATGTGAGGGTCTTTACTGTGTTGATCACTCATCTACAGCACACTATCCACTTCCACTCGTTTTTACTTAAGGGCTATTTTTATTTTTGTTTCTAGAGTGAGTCAAAAAATCCCCAAACATCACTGAAAAGCAGCTACAGATAAACATAACTGAGTTCTATAAAGCTTTATTGAGTGCCTACTGTCTACTGTATCCGTGGCCCTATGGTAGAGGCTGCAAAGACAAAGCTAAGTGAAGACACAGTGTCTACCCCCAAGGAATAGGGAAGGTGGATATATTAAGCACAGAATATTAAGACGTAGAGATGCACAGCATAAAATGAGAGTGCAGAGGAGGGCGCCTTATGCAGCCCAGGGATGAAGGTGAAATTAGTGAAGGTTTCACAGGGTGACTCCTGAATTAGTTATCACATTGCTTTAAAGAACTGCCTGAAAGTGGGTAATTTATAAAGAAAAGAGGTTTAATTGACTCACAGTTCTATAAGGCTGGGGAGGCCTCAGGAAACTTACTGTCATCGTGGCAGGTGAAGCAGGCATGTCTTACGTGGTGGTAAGTGAGAGAGAGAATGTGTGAAGGAGGAACTGACACTTATGAAACTATCAGATCTCATGAGAACTCATTCTCTGTCCTGAGAACAGCATGGGGGAAATTGACCCCATAATCTAATCACCTCCTGGCAGGTCGGTTCTTCCCTTGACTCATGGGGATTATGAGGATTACAATTTGAGATGAGATTTGGGTGGGGACACACAGTCAAACCATATCAACCCCTGAGCTGGGTCTTAAAGGGTGAACAGAATTAGCTGCTAGAGTCCCTCCATGTATAACTGTCATTAGCCACCTTAGATAACTGGAGTGAAGATGACATTTTAGAATTCAGCTTAATGAGCTTTGTTCTAGATGTGTTATTCAACCAGACCAGGAATAAGAGGTCATAACTTCTAGTTTTAGCTGTAAATAACAGCAAACACAAGACAATAGGGGCTTCAAAACTTTGGGTGTTTTTCTCTCATGTAAAAGAAGTTCAGAGTTAGGTAGCCCATATCTGGAAATGTAGATCTAAGGTAACAAGGACCTGGGGTTCCTCTTGTTTCACTCCATCATCCTTAGTATATGACAACCATTCTTAAGATCACCTCGTAGTCCAAGATGGCTGTCAAAGCTCCGAAAGTCATATCAGTATTCCAGGCAGTAGAAATGAAGAAGTGCAAAAACACTGAGATCCCATTAAGGAATATGCCAAAAGCTTGACATCTGCCTTCATCTTATGGGTGCGTGCTCAGTTACGTGGTTGTATCTAGCAGTCAGAGAAGCTTGGATGTATGATCTTTCCGCTGGGCCAAGAGAGAATAGTGGAAAATGGATAGAAAAGTACCATCTTCAGCCATATTGATCAATTCATCAAATTATAGCTTCCCACTCTGACCCCCAGCTCACTTTCTACCCTTTCCTAGATTAGAATAGGGACCTTTCTTGACACACCCCAAATGAGAAGATCAAGTGTTGACTTTATAGAGGCAGAACAATTTTTATTAAATTGATTGCTAATAAATAGATACCACCATCTCTTGAACAGTCAGTGACAAGGCAGCAGCGCCATCTTAGCCTAATTGCTCATCACTTTTAGAATTTGTCATGGTGAGGACTGGTGCCATGAAAACGATGCACTGAACCCGGGACATGAAGGTCACTCAAGAAATGCTTGTGGACCAGCTGATGAAGGAATCCTACCATGACATCCTAGGGTCAATATCGGGAACTTCCAGGTCTCTGAGTTCCCTATCCTCCTCCCCTTGGGGACATTTGGGAATAGTTCTTTCTGCGATTGGCCTCATCTCTAACAAGAATGTACTACTTTGGGAGGCCGAGGCGGGTGGATCAGGTGGTCAAGAGATCGAGACCATCCTGGTCAACATGGTGAAACCCCGTCTCTACTAAAGATACAAGAACTTATCTGGGCATGGTGGCGCGTGCCTGTAATCCCAGCTACTCAGGAGGCTGAGGCAGGAGAATTGCCTGAACCCAGGAGGCGGTGAGCCGAGATCGCGCCATGGCACTCCAGTCTGGACAGCAAGAGCGAAAGTCCGTCTCAAAAAAACAAAAAGAAGAAGAAGAAGAAGAATGTACAAGGTTCTTAGAGTGAGGCTAAGGTGGTTAAGGACTCAAACCCCCCTGGTCCTCAGAATGGATGGCCACGCTCCTGTTTGTTTAGCTCGCTCCTGTGCAGCCCTCGGTCTGAGTGTCAATTTTATATTATACCTATTCTTATCTCAAAATTCTTAATGAAACAAATTAAAGGCTTAAAATTTTATTTTTAATGTTAAGAAGACGGTTACGTTTGTTTGGGTGTTCTGCTTTTGGCTTTTGCAATTTGGTACCAACTTTTATTGTGAGGTAAATGTATCAAATTTTACCTAGAATTTATTTGTAATCTGGTTTGGGACTAGGAAAGCCATTCACGTTTTCTCTGTTTAATTTGTGTCTTTCTAGAAACTAATAGCTTTAAATCTCCCATCAATAATATATTTGCTGTTCCTTATATAAGATAATCACATTGTATTTTTACAGGTCTACCAGGGTTCTGGTGACTCGGAGATATTTATGAATTCGGAATTCTAGGTTGGGATTTTTGTGTGTGTTCTTTGTTTCCTTTTTAAATTTTTATTAATTTATGTATTTATTTTAGACACAGGGTCTCAGGGTCTTACTCTGTGCCACCCACGCTGGAATGCAGTGGCACAATCAGAGCTCGCTGCATCCTTGAACTCCTGGGCGGGAATCATCCTCTACCCACAGCCTCCCCAGTAGCTGGGACTACAGGTGCATACCACCATGCCCAGCCTATTAATAAAATTTTTTTTTTGTAGAGATGGGGTCTCCTTTTGTTGCCCATGCTGGTCTCAAAATCCTGGCCTTAAGAGATCCTCGCACCTCAGCCTCCCGAGTCATTAGGATTTCAGGCATGAGCCACTGCACCTGGCTCTAGGTCCAGTTTTAACAGGAATTTTCCCTAAGACCTAAAGCAACTCATTAGACAGTCTGTAAGGCATTTTTGGTTTTTGCATAAAATTAAACAGACACATTATTGTGTTTGATTCTTCTCTTTTTAGAGGGGCATTGTATATTCGATGGCAAAAAGTCTATTTCCCATCTCCGTATTTCAACCCCCACCAAATGTAAATGTTCATTTATTATTCTTAACACTAATTAAACAATCATGGGGTAGATTAAGACACCAAAGGTTAATAAAAGCAAAATGAAAATAGCTTATATTTTTGGCGTCAGGAACTGGGCTTGACAAGTGATAAGTATTTAATAACAGCAATTGTTACATTAATACCATAACCCTTTAAAGTCGACATTACAATTGTTTCCATTTCACAGAAGTGGAAAAGAGGCTGGGAGACACTAAGTAATTTGCCCAGTGTTATTCTGGGACCTCTTGGACCCCTGGTTTTGATTTCAAATAAAGTTTCTGCTATACCACAGCATGTGAGAATGCATTGAAAAGAAAAATGCAAAATATGGCTTTGCTTTTGTTTGTGGTGACGTTCCCCTCACAAAATTGTAATTAAACAAAATCGTACTGACTTCCTGTATGAAAATCTACCAAAGCCAATGTTTCCCGTAATACATGTCTCATGTGATTTTTGGGTTAATGCCAATATTTTTGTCACAGTTTTAACTTCTGGAAATCCTAATCTAAGGCCCTCGTCATTTATGACCTCTATTCAAATTATGATTTTTAATGGAAACAATTTTTCTGTTTCTTCTTTGTCCACTAGGGATCACCTAGTTACATGGAACAGAAATTCACTCAAATTAATTTAACCCAGAGAGATGGTTTTGCTCATGGGGATGTTGCATAGAAATTGGTGATAGTGGCTACGGTGGTGGTAGTGGTGGCCACGATGGGCATGGTTAGTGGCGATTGTAGGCCTGGTTCTGTTGTTATGGTGATGGTGTTGATGGCTTTGGTGATGATACTGACTGGTGATGATGGTGGTGGAAACGGTGATGGCAATGATGGTGGTGAAGTGGTGCTGGGGTGAAGGTGGTGAAGATGATGCTGATGATGGTAAAGACGTTGGTGGCTATGGCACTGATGGGGTTGGGGGAGGTGAAGGTACGGGATTCCATGGTGAGGAGGAGGACCAGGTTGTACAAGGGGCTAGACCTGGGACATGGGAAGTCAACCAGTGAGGCTACTTTGTCTGTCTAGCACCTCATGCTTTCTCATCTTTGCTTCTTTCTGCTCCGTTGCTGCATTGTCTTGCGTCAAGTGGTAAAAAATAACCACCATGGTCCTGGGTGTACATCACTGTCTGAGTAAGAGCTGGGTATCATCATGTTTTCCAGAGTGAACAAATGGGATTGCCTCAGTCCAGCTGATAACTTGCCTGGAGTCAGCTGTGGATATACAGGGAGGAGCAGCCTGGTCCTTGCTATAACTGAGCACCCAGGACTGAGAGAAGCAGATTCTCTCAAAGTCTCCAGGGCAGAGGAGAAGCTGAGGAGGAAACGGCCAGCATTTCCAGCACCTGAGTACCTGGAATAGGAGGATTAAGGGTGAAGATCTGATAGGAGGAGTCACAGGGGCAAATTTGCTGAAATTTAAGAGAAGGCAGGTTTAATGGTAAATATCTTCTTATTTTCAAACCATTCTCTGCAACTCTTGAGATGTTCCTCGAGGGGAGAAATTATGTTTTCAACAGTATGGGTTCAACCTTTTAAGTTTGCACCTGTTCTGAAATTTGGGGAAGCATTTAATCTTTCGGTTGCAGTCCCTTCTTAACAATTAAATGTTTGCTAATAATGTATATTTTCCAATATGGAGAACATTTTTCACTTGTAAACAGATTTATGATAAAGTGGCTTCCACAATTAAATACCAGTCTCTATTCAAACTACGATCTGTAGTGGTTGTCAGTGACAATTTTTCCATTTCTTCTTTGCCCGCTTCCTCTGTCAAAATGAGGCTCTAAAACAAGTCCAGAATGAATATAAAAATACAGTAATAGAATATTTTTCTCCAAAACCTTGCTTGAAAAAGTCATTAAAATGGCAGGTAGAGGATAGTTACGATTAGATTATAGTAGCTCTGCTTCTTGGGGGTGATGGAAGGCTGATTCCACCCTTGTGAGGCATGCTGGGGCGTCGGGAAAGAAAAACCAAAGGCATTGAAGCTAGGCAGTCAATCGGACAGGTCTATCAGCCTGGCATTTCACAAGATGAGAGGGCTCTCAGTTGCTTTCCTCCTTCCTCCCTCTTTCTCCTTCCTTCCTTTCTGGTAATGGTCAGTCCCATGCTTCTTCCAGCAGAGGTCATACTTTTCCTTTGAAATGATGCAAGGTATTTTTTATTTGAGAGAATAGCACAACTGATTGTTCTGGGCTATAAATGTCCACAATATTTGGAGAGATTCCACAGTGATATGAGAGCATTGGGGAGGTGTGGGAGATGGTCACAGAGATAGAAGGCTGCACTCAGCTGTGCATCCCACACCATGATGAAGATGGTAACAGCAACATCCCTGAGGCCCGGAGGCCCAGTGCTGGCTTGTCAGGCTGCCATTTTTATTTATCACCTCTCTGATGTGTTGGCTTAATTAATGATAAAAGCAACACTGGACACTAGCCTCTCTTGGTATGACTCGATCTTCCTTATCAAAACCTGACTTGCAACAGACTCAAGGGGTTTCATAAATAACCCTGGGACTACTGCTGCGTGAATTTGGCAGGATTCTGATAATGGTCTGAAGTTATGAACAGCGCTTCCAGGGGCCTCCGGTTTGCTGGGTTGTGAGTCCACCACTCAGGAAGTTAGAGAAGGCTTCATGGAGGAGTGCAGAGAACTGGGCAGGACTTCAGGAGACGTGTGTCTAGAAACTGGACTGGCAGAGTCAGGAGGCAGAAAGATGTCATAACCCCTCAGGAATCTTAGCAGTTTGCCTGGGGAGTCATGTGGCATACTTCTCTGGAAGACATCCATTTGGTTTCTAGTCGTAAGTACATCATGAAGAGCTGAGATTTACCGAGTACTACCTAAATCCACTTCTCTGAGCTAAGTACTCCCCATGCATTATCTCCTTTTGATACTGTAGTTGGGAAAGTCAGGGTCAAGCAATCTGCTCAAGATGTGCAGCTTCCGAGCTACATAGCTTACAGTCCGACTACAGCTGCCTATCTAAAGGGTTGGGGCTTTTAACTGCTACTCTAAGCTGCCTCTCGTGATAAAACTCAGCTCATAACACACTCACGCAACCTGACTTTGGTGTGTAAGTATGGATGAGGAACCTGCATTTAATATGTTTACAGTATGACACTCAGGATACAGGCAACTCCCCATTGCTACTGAGTTCCTTCCGATTCCTTTACACTCAATTGAAATACACGTGCACACTAAGCCGGTTACCAGTGATAACCATTTAAAAGGAGCTGGAGACAGGCTTCCTGGAGTTTGGCCCTTGGGTAGTTGGCTAAGAAAGATCTGAGTCATGCACCTGAAAACCGAAGATGCCAGGCCTCTAAGAGAGATACTAGCTATGCTTTGGTGCTCTTTCCTTGATCTTCATTTCTCACAAGCTAGAGTAACTCCTGACAGGATTTATGAGCCCACTGCACTGAGGGCATGGGGGTAATGAGGTAGGAATGTTCATTAGCTGCTGCTCTTGGCAGGTAGGGGTGAGTTTAATGGTGTTTGAAAGTGATATGTACTGAGCAATAGCACACAAGAGGGTCCATTTCTCACTAAGACTTCATACAGATTTCCAAGGAGATTTCAAAATGTCTCCACCATCACCATAGCCCGTGGAACCCTGATCATAGCAGATCCAAGATAAAGTTTATGCTGGAGAATGCATGGAGCAGAAGCAAGGTTTATTACATGAAGTAATAAGTAAAGGCATAGTGCCTCAAGACTCATCTGGACACTGTGTAAGCAAAGGCTAAGAGGCATGCATGGAGCACAGAGAAGACAACTCTGCCAGAACTGTGTCCTCAGTCTCTGAGTAGGGAATCTCCAGCTCCTCAGTGAGAAGAAACTGAAAATTCAACCACAGAACTACCACACACGCTCCACACCACCTTGCATATAGGTACACTGAATAAAACACACACAGTTCTCCTTAAAAACTGCCTACAGTCTAGTCATTGGCTACAAATCTTTTTGTCATTTTTTGTCATTATTGTGGAATCCTTAAATATTCTAGAAGCCCTTAATTTTTTTTTTTTTTTAGACAGAGTTTTATCACCCAGGCTGGAGTGCAGCGGCCCGATCTTAGCTCACTGCAACCTCTGCCTCCCAGGCTCAAGCCATTCTCCTGCCTCAACCTCCTGAGTAGCTCATGCCCAGCTAATTTTTGTATTTTTAGTAGAGATAGGGTTTTACCATGTTGACCAGGCTGGTCTTGAATTCCTGACCTCAGATGATCTGTGTGTCTCACCCTCCCAAAGTGCTTAGATTACAGGTGTGAGCCACTGCACCTGTCCGTATTTTTATATTTTTACTTAAGGGATCCTCAGTGACCATTAAAATCAAAATTCTGGTTCCCAGAGTGGGCAAACCAGGAAGATCCTCTTCTAATATGAGTTGTCCTGATGGAGCTTATGTGTGTCTGGGATACCGCATATGCTTTATGAACACAATTAAACAATGTCTTAAGTCATTTTTTGTTACTATTACAGAATACCACAGACTGGGTCATTTATAATAAACAGAAAAATTTACTTGGCTCACCGTTCTGGAGGCTGGGAAGTCCAAGAGCATGGCACCAGCACCTGATGAGGGCCTCTGTGCTGTGTCATTCCATGGCACAAAGCAGAACGGTGAGAGAGCATGTAAGAAACCAAACAGAAGTGGGCTGGACTTGCCCTTTTATCAGGACCCACTCCCAGGAATACTCACCAACTATTGCAATCATGGCATTTATGTAGTCATTAGCATGAAGCCTTCATGACCTAATCACCTCTCAATGCTGTTGCATTGAAAATTCAGTTTCCAATGCAGGAACTTTGGGGGACAGATTCTAACCATAGCCATTTGTATTTCTAATTCATATTTTTAGCCTGGAGGATACCTGTAAATCAAAGAAAATGTTCAAGGCAAATCACAGTCATTTTAGGAGGTTTATTTTGTAAAGTCAAGGATGTGTGCCCAGGAGACAGGTCTATGCCTTTCTCCAGAGATAATCATGAAGGCTTCAATATTTAAAGGGGAAAAAGGCAGGATATTGGGGAAACACACAATGTTCATGTGAGAGAAGGCAGGGAAATAGTCAGGCACACCTTTGTCTGGCTCAGTGAATCTGCGTCTTTACATAAGATAACACAGACAATAGGGCAGAGGAAGCAATCAGATATGCGTTTGTCTCAGGTGAGCAGAGGGCTGACTGTGAGTTCTGTCCTTTGTCCCTCACCTGTGAAGGTAAGCTATCAATTTACATCATTGAACTGCTTTAGGGAAAGATCTTGGGGGCCACGAGGAATTTCCTTGTGGGCAAAATGTGAGGGTGGTATGCAGCTTTTGATCTCCGTAGCCATCTTATGTAGGAACCAAAATCTTATCTATTTGGGATGCCAGGCCACTTTTCAGAGAAGAAGTGGAAACCCCCAAAAATAGAGATTTGGGTGTGCTATGAAAGATTGAAATTAGCTCTATCCATTGACTCTTCTGCAAATGGACCAAAACATAAAATAACTCATTTTTTCATTATTTTAATAGCCCAATTACATATGGAGGCAGGTTTGCATGACCCAGTTTCCAGCTTAACTTTTCCCTTTGGCTTAGTGAGTTTGGGGTCTTAAGATCTACTTTCTTTTTCACATAGTATGGCTAAATTCACTGTTTGGCTTAGGGAAAGAAGCATACATAGATGACCCAGCTGTTGGAGGGAATGGATGAATAAACGAAAATTAAACTTTTATCCCACACTGGAGGATGCTGTAGTTTTAGGGTTCCTACAGAAACTCAAAACAAAGTCTGAAATGTGAGTTAGAAGGCATGTCTAGAACATCAAATAACCTAAATGTGGGGACTCTAAACATCCCCTGCACATGGAAACTGTCTGGTGAGCCATGCATCAGATTCAAAGTGCTCAGACTCTTGGGAATTAATCATTTAAATCCCTGTGAAGTTGACAGTCATTCTTCTGGAGCAACTGAGTATCCCCAGTTTGCTTTGAGCACCTTAAGGAAGCTAAGCTCTTTATGTTGTTTATCTACTTGGGATGCCAGGCCACTTTTCGGAAAAGAAGTGTTTGCGCTGGAGTCCGTGACCAAACTTGTGAGTTCCCGCTAAAAACTCACAGCAGTCTAAAACCTCACTATTATTTTCAAATGATGAGGCCGACATTGTAATAGGAGAATTTTTTCATGTCTTCTAGCATTTTCCACTTTGCTGTAATAAACACACTACATTTTTTGACTAAATAATAATTCATTGATTTCCTGTTCCCCCATTATCAGTTTCCCATATTGTGAACTCTAAGGGATGTTGAAACTCAATGAGTTTAAGCAGAAACCTGTGCCTCTTAAATCACCACTGCCTTTAGGGCTCAGATCTCATGCTTCTGGGGCCCTGCTAAGACATTTGAGAGCTGAGGCCTGGGACACGGGAAGCCTGGGGTTTAAACTTACATTTTATATCGTGCTATTAGCAGGAGGTCATGGCTGCATCTTCCAAAGACTTTTGGTTCCCACAACGGAGGTGCACATGATGTTAGAAAACCTTAAAGCAATTATGCTGTGGTCTTACAGACCATTGTGTAAGTCTGAGGAAAGCCAAGAACTTAACTTCATCTACTTTCTACCCTTCTCTCATCTGTGCAAACCTGAAATTAAAGGACAGGCGGGTTGACACAGCCCCAGGAAGAGTGGAAACCCCAAAATCAGAGATTTGGGTGTGCTATGAAAGGCTGAAATTAGCTCTATCTATTGACTCTTCTGCAAATGGACCGAAACATAAAATGACTCATTTTTTCATTATTTCAATAGCCCAATTATGTATTACTTACTCCATGATTTTTTCTCTTTCGTATGTATGTTTTCAGATTTTTCCAGACTGTTTGGTAAACAGCTGCCTTATAGTGTCATTCACACCATAGTTTAACCTCTGAAGATTTGTTCTCAGTAACAGGTATCATTCATGGTAAAAAAAGAAAGTACTTTTTTCCTAATCATTTGCTCCTGAGACAACACAGAAGCTTTTCAAAGTGGAGGGGAATTCATTTACTCAACAAATACTTATTAATAACCTACTATGTGCCAGGAATGAGTCTAGGTGCAGAGAATAATCTCTGGCATCAGCCCTTCATTACAGTGTAAGCAAGCAAATGGCATACTTGAGTAAACACAGGGTGCATTGGGTGGCAGCAAGTGCTATGGAGAAAACTAAGCAGGGAAGGCAGTCAGGAAAGCTGGGGTTCTAATCGAAAAGGTCACATGTGAGCTTCGGTGGTGGTAAATATTCCCACTGTGTGCCAAAGTTTCTCCTGGTGGGACCTAGGGCACTTATATTTCACACTGGACCAGATGTGGATGTGGGATACAAAGTCAGTAAGGGCTAGGGCTGGTAGCAACCTTGCAAAAGCTACTGTTCAGCTCCATTCGTTTTACTTGTGGGGAAACTGAACCCTGAGATGTTAACTGCCCTGCTTTTGTCCCAACTTAGCCATAGGACCGGGACACTGTGCTTCTTACATGGGAGCTTGTGTGTAATGACCTCTCTCTGAGAACTCACAAAGTCCACCTCTCCCCACTCCATAGTTGTGTAGATTGTTTATGGAGCAATCTCTTATCATTGTCAGGAACCAGAAGACAAGCAAGCTGGCACAACTGTGTCCACTGTCCCAGACTCAGAAGTGGCCAGAATTCGGCATTAGGACACCAAGTGATCTTCCTTGTGGACATGAATTCTAGAGGCTGCCAGGCAACCTCATTTACCTTTCAGAGAAGGTATAGTGTGTTCTCCCTCGTGCACTTGTAACATAAACTCCTACTGGCATTGATCTTCGGGTGGGAGGGGATTTATAAGTGGAGTATTCCGCTCACTTCCGTTATCTCCGGCAGAAGTGTCAGCGACCAACATGCATGATGATGTTGAATGGATTGGCTCTTCTCTTTGTAGTTTTATAATGTGTGTCAAGTATTAAAGCCTTCTTTCCATCTGCTTTGAAAAGAGCAGATGCTGAGTTTGACGTGTATAAGTAATTGGGATTCTTCTGCTGAACATATTGTGTTCTGCAGAGTGGCAAGTCATCAACGTTCTATCAGGCAAGCCCATGGAGCCTGGGCGGGCTGCTGTGACATCCTTGAACAAAGTAAGAGCTATGTGTTTTCTGTTCAATCATCAGAGAACTCAGGGGTCAAAACAAGGTACCTCTTCCTTATACACTGAGCTCATAAGGTGATAATACTAAACCTTAAATACTATTAAACTCAACACATCTTACTGGTCTAATCACTTATTCGTTCAACACACATCTATCTGCCAGCACAGACGGTATGAAAAGGAACAAGAAAAACTAATTCTTACCCTCAGTGGGGCTTGCAGTTAATGTGGGGAATCAGACCCATGAATACACAGTTCTGCTTGATGAGTGTTCTAACTGGGATAAGAAACAAATTCCTGTATGGGTGCAGGGGAAAGACATAAGAGCCCGGCTTGCGCTTAGGGTCAGGGAACACTTTTTGGAGAGGGTGATACTTAAGCTGGGTCTTGAGGGGTGGGTGGAAACTCATCAGACAGAAGACAAGAAAGCATTTCAGGTAGTCTGGACACCAAGCATAAGGCAGGGAGTTCTGCAAGGCCAGATGTGGGGTCCAGGAACCACAAATCACTCCATGTGTCCAACGTGTGAAGGACAAATGGGAGAGTTTGGTACATAAGGCCATGAGCTGTAGGCCTAACAGGCAGGGCCTTGGATGCCCCATTAGCCTTCGGGAAGGTGAAGTCGTTACCTGCACAGATCCCCATCCACAAAGTTGGAGATTGTCTGACCCTGCATTGCAGTTAGAAGCATGAACCTAGAGCTCTGCCCTGGCCTCACAAGGCAGCCAGATATGGTTGCAGGTTCCTGCAGTCATGATCTCTTCTCATTTTCCCACAGCAGAGCAGGTGATTCATAACTGTTCTGGAATTTGGTGATTTTTTTTAAACTCTCTTTTCCTAAGATTATCTTTGCACTTCAGCTCTTCCAAGCAGCAGCCAGGCAGCCGGCACATTGTTAATTGCTGTGATTGTTGTATTATAATAAAGGGATGGGCTCCATCTGAGAATCAGATTCGGTTACGCAGCTGGACGTGTCCAATCGGCTGAGCACCCGAGTCTCCACATCACTACTGGATGAGTCAGTGGCAGACAGAGCTAATTGGGAAGCCGGCAGCCATCTCGGCTTTGTTGGTCTGAGACAGCACTGGGTCACCACAGCAATTTCACATGAGTGCAAAAGGGCAGCTTGGGGTGGTTTTCATTTTTCTCATAAAACAATGAAGCTGTTTGAATTTGCCTAGGGGCAGGAGCAGAGGGTGGGCGATGCTCCAGTAAACATGACAGATAGAAGTGGATATGGCATCCATCATGAGTTCTGGGATAAGGATAGAAATGAAAATGCATTTTCCCCTTCCCTCTCCTTCTGTCTTCTTCTCCCATGATGGCAGCATTGTGTGATGGGAGGTCAGTAGGACCACAGTGGAAACACTCCCATGTCTAGTCCCTTCTTCAGGGAACCAAACGCATACTTAGAATCCCTTAGAGTACACCCGACTGCAAGGAAGAGAACTTCTGCTTTTTAAAAATGCTTGTTCACATGGTTCCTAGAGCATAGGTTTCATGGCTATAATTTAAAAATATATATGGCAGATTAAAAATCTAGGGTTTTGTGAAAAGGCACATACAGAAGGAACAAACCTACAAACACTGGCTCAAGAAGCAAAGGCTGCTTGGCAGGAAGCATGTGTGGATGACAGAGGCAGCGTTTTAAAAATGCAGGTGGAGAAGACCCAATGAGAGTAGTGGTGGGAATGTCCCACATCAGTCAGTCAGCTCCAGAACACTGACCAAGGATAGGTTATGGCATTATTGCTTCGGATTAAAATGAAAAGAGAAGACAGCGCCCCTGTCCAGAAGGAGAAACTTTTACAGAGGAACGTTTCCAACAAGTTCAAACGATACTGCCCAGATAAAGCAGTATGGTGTGGGGCACGGAGTGGGTGGTGTTTGGAAGGGAGTTCTGATGGGGCACTGCCCCTCCAGACAGGGCAGTTGGGGAGAAGCAGCTTTCTGTGGTTTCCAGGAGGCAAGCCAGTGACTGAGCAGAAGGCATGGCAGAGGGAGATGGTAAGCATGGCAGGGGGTCTGCCCAGAGCCTTTGGAGGGAGCCTCTGCAGGCCCCACCTGGGCCAGTGCTCTGGCGGGTCTATTCATTTCTGCGTATTTTTCTTGTTTGCTGAAATATAGAATAAATGGATTCCTCGGTTCCCTTTTCTCCCAGAAAGGCCTGTGAGCATTCAGAGCATCAACCACAATGACATCGTTTCATGGATGTCACTGCCCTCCCTCCCCACCTCCCCAGCCAGAGCATCAACCACAATGATATCGTTTCACGGATGGCACTGCCCTCCCTCCCCACCTCCCCAACCCACCCCTGGGTTTGGTCTCCCACGTCTATAAGAAGGAATGCCACAGGAGTTTCTAGAATAAAAAACCATCTTTTTGACTTTTTAACAAATGCGGTGATCTGAGTGCCCTCTGGAAGCTGAGGCCCTATAAACACCCAACCAAGGTGACCTTAGGGGTGACCTTGGGAAGCACCCTCTAGTTTTTTTCACTCTATTGACAGTCAACAGTGAGGGGAGTTGTCCCAGCTGTTGAGAATGTCAGAGAAGGCAGGTGTTGTAGTGTTATTCTTGTCTGTGTAAAAATAATATTTACTGTAAATCATTCTGGGTCACTTCCTATCTTTCAAATACATTCGGAAAGGAAATCGGGACATTATGAAAGTGTGTTTTGAATAAGCCACTGTGTGGCTCAAGCTTCTCTTTCTTCTCTTTCTCCCAGGAGCTCTTGGCATTGACTGAACGGGGAAATTTACAGAAACTCCAATTCCAGTGTCGTTAAAGAAATCTCAGTTGTTGCACAGCTTAATACAGTGTTTTTAGAGAAACACTCTGATAAGGAAGTGAACCCTGTTGACCTACCTCTTTGTCATCCAAGAGTTCTGCACCCTTAGGGAGTGGGATGCGTTTAGGATGCTGTTTTGTTTTTTTCATTGGACGTGAGACAACATACTGATGTCTTCCAGGGCTGCAGGCTGTGCCGGAAGCTGAGCTGCTGTTACCATGGCAACAAGGTGCTCTTGTCCCTCTCTATGATGCCACTTTTGCTTTGCCGGAATCATTTTCCCCAAGTGTCTGGAGAGTTATTTTGCAGTGGACATTTTGACCTGACATAACACTTACAGAATATCCTCCAAAAAACTCATGTAGAGTTTGCACCTCAGATTCAGAAATGCTCCACCTTGGAAATCTTGCCAGAAAGTAAAAAAAAAAAAAAAAAAAAAAGCAATGGTTCATCCAAAGCCTGTGAGAGGCTAGGTCGACAGACAGGCAGAGTCACAAGGTCAAGACATTCTTCATTGGAAAGGCATGAATTGGGTCCAAGCAAATGAAAAGCCATTTGTCGTACATCCTTGGTGAAGTCAACTTTAAGAAAAAGCCAGGACCTCGCAGGAGGTCCCAGAGGATGCAGAGACTCCGGTGCAAAAGCAGGAGAGCCAGCTAGAAAGAAAAAAAAATGGAGGAAGTTTTAAGTGAGTATATGAATAGTTGTAGTCCGAAAAGTTCACTGAATTATCCATAAGAGTCTGTGGTCCTCAGCGGGACATCACTCAGGCTGGAATGTGGGTCCTGCCAAGGATTAATTCTGTGACTCTGAAAAGGTTTTCTGACCTCTCTAAGTATTAGTCTCCTTATTGGAAAACAATGTTTATAATTCTAACTCCTGTAGGTTTATGTAAGACTTAACTACTGAGTATGAGCACTACGTCATTGCGTGCGACACCCAGTGGGTACTCAGAGACGTCTTTGCTTTCTCCTTCTTTGTTTACAGGATATTTGTGGGGTGATGTGGGCACTCAGACGAACATGTCTCAATTCCTATTTTTTTTTTGAAGGAGTCTTGGACTGTCACCAGGTTGGAGTGAAGGGCACAATCTTGGCTCTACTTTTAAGGAGCTGAAAGCCTAATGGGGGGCAAACGTAATTTATCCAATGACGATGCAGTGCAAGCCATCTGAGGGTGGGGTAACGGATGAGGTGGCTTCCCTAAAGAAAGAATTGGGCAAGGCTCAGCAGGAGGGGTCTCCCAAACCATGCCTTACAAGAAGAGCTAGAGTTTACCAGATGGAGAAGTAGCCGAATTGTCATCCTTGGCCAGAAGGGCACCAGTGCAGAGGGGAAGCTTGTTGGTGCATGGAAAATCTTCCATGATAGGGGTGGGCTGCCTCACTGAGTGTGCTGTGGACTCTCTGGGCTCAGGTATTACTCATGCAACACCCTTCAGCACTGATGCTTCCGGGACAGTTCCCTGACACTCAGTGGGAGAGGATGCATAAAGGGTGTGGCCAGGGACCTCAGCCCACTTTAAAACTGGGAGTCCAGCTTCTCAAAACAACAACATACAGAAACCCCTTGCTCATTAAAAAAAAAAAAGATAGTTTTGTTGAAATATAATTCACATAACATCACAACATGTGTGCACTTCACACTACACATCATTTATTCAGTGTGTAGTTCATGGGTTGTTTTATGTTCAGTGTGGACCATCATCACAGTCAGTTCCAGAACATTTTTACCACCCCAAAATGGCCCCTCTGTATTCATTAGCCCTCGTCCCCTGTCCTCCCAGCCCCAGGAAACCACTGAGCCACTTCCTACAGATTTGCCCATTTTGGGCATTTCACATAAATGAAATCACATAAGATGTGGCCTTTTGTGACTGACTTCTTTCCCTTCCCATGTTTACAAATTTGTTCGATTTGTCCACATTACCAACGTTTCAGCACTTTATTCTTTTTTATGGCCAAATAGTATTCCACTGTGTGGGTAGACCACATTTGTTCATGTTTCCTGACCGATGAACTCTTGTGTTGTTTCCACCCTCTGGCCGCTGTAATTAGTGCTTCTGTAAACATCCAGGCACAAGTTTCTGTGTGGTTCTGCTTTCACTTCACTGGAGAATATATACCTAGGAGTAAAATTGCTGGGTCATAGGTTTTTCTTTTTTTAAATAATGTGAGAAATGCCAGACTGTCTTCCAAAGAAGCAACCCTATTTTACATTCCCACCAGCAGTGTACAAGGGTTCTGATTTCTCCAAATCCTTGCCAGCACTTTTTGTCATCTTTCTCTTTGATCGTAGCTGTCTTACTGGGTATTGATTGGCATCTCATTGTAGTTTTGATTTACATTTCCCTGAGAGATAATAATATTGAGTGTTTTTTTCACGTGTTAATTGATCTTTTGTATATTGTTTTGGAGAAAAAATTGAGATCATTTGCCCATTTTTTATTGGATTATTTGCCTTTTTATTAATGAGTTATAAATATTCTTTATATAGTCTAGATACAAGTCCTTTCTCAGTGTATTAGAGTTCTCTAGAGAGACAGAACTAGTAGGATGGATATATACATATATATATAAAGGGGAGTTTATTAAGTATTAACTCAAAGGTCCCACAATAGGCCATGTGCAAGCTGAGGAGCAATGAGAACCAGTTCACGTCCCCAAACTGAAAACTTGGAGTCTGACGTTTGAGGGCAGGAAGCATCCAGCACAAGAGAAAGATGTGGACTGGGAGGCTAGGCCAGTCTCGGCTCTTCACGTTTTTCTGCCTGCTTTATATTCCCTGGCAGCTGATTAGATGGAGCCCACCCAGATTAAGGGTGGGTCCGCCTCCACCAGCCCACTGACTCAAATGTTAATCTCCTTGGGCAACACCCTCACAGACACACCCAGGGTCAATATTTTTCATTCTTCAATCCAATCAAGCTGACGCTCAGTATTAATCATCACAATCAGATACATGGTTTCCAAAAATGTTCTGCCATTGTGAGGGTTGTCTTTTTACCCTTTGGTGATGTCCTTTGAAGCACAAAGGTCTTTAATCTTGATGATATCCAACTTATCTATTTGTTCTTTTTCTGCTTGCTTATGTTTTTGAAACCTAATTATAAATGATTTTGAAATTTTGGATAATTGAGCCCTCTGTATACTTCTGGTATGCATAGAGAAGGACTGACCGTAATGCCTGAGAGAAACCAAGAAAGTGCTCCAAGAACATTAGCTATAATACAGCTACTCGGGAGGCTGAGGCTGGAGAGTTGCCTGAACCCAGAAGGCGGAGGTGGCGGTGAGCCGAGATTTCGCCATTGCACTCCAGCCTGGGTGACGAGCGAAACTCCGTCTCAAAAAAAAAAAAAAAGAACATTAGCTATAATAAAAATAAATTCCAATAATGTTATCATACAATATTAGACAAAACATTTCACTTTCAGGAGACTGTTGTTTTCTTATCCAGAAATAAATAAGGAAAGAGAAGGAAACTTCCCATTTTGACTTGCATTTTGTGCCAGGCGCTATGTTAGGCACTTAAACAGGTAGATGAGAATCTTCAAGCCTAGTAAGGTTAAGTAAGTTGCCCAAGGTCACACATTAAGTTGTGGAACTGGAATGGACTTGAGCCCAGAAGGGACTGGCTCCAGTATCTGTTCATTTTCTGCTCTCAGTGTACTACGTCATCATAATGGGAAAAAAATCTTGAGGACAATTTTATTGAAATCCTTATACTAAGAACACTTAGAGAGTGTCAAGTGCTTCGGCAGAAACTCAGAATAAAATGATCAAAGATCAAATAATCAAAGATTTCCTGAAAATGTGAGGTTTTTGTTTGTTTGTTTTTTGAGACGGAGTCTTGCTCTGTCCCCCAGGCTGGAGTGCAGTGGCGTGACCTCAGCTCACTGCAACCTCTGCCTCTTGAGTTCAAGATATTTTCCTGCCTCAGCCTCCCGAGTAGCTGGTACTACAGGTGTGCACCACCACACCCAGCTATTTTTTTGTATTTTTAGTAGAGACGGGGTTTCACTGTGATAGCCAGAATGGTCTCAATCTCTTGACCTCATGATCCGCTCGCCTCTGCCTCTTCTTTTTGCCATTTGTAAGCTGAGGCTTGACTGGATGCCATTTGAGGAATGATACAAAACTCACTCATACATTTGAATTCTAGAATTGAGCAGTCTGGAGCAGGATGGGAGGTAAGCCAAGGTGGTATATGTTGGTCGCAGGAGGGCGCAGAAAGGTTGAGATGAGAATTGCAGAATATCAGAGGTGCAAATACCCCTCAAAGTGCACGTCTCTTCTGTCACCCGATTTCACAGAATATCTTGCTAGGGAGAGGTGCCCTTGGAGGAACCTCCTGCACAGAACCCTTCCTTTTTAGCATTGACCTTGGTAATGTTTCTGCAAGAAATTTAGCCTGAGAAGCCATGTTAGTAGGCCCAAGAATCAGAAACAAATGATTTTGAAGTGCTGGCTTAAATTGCACATTGGCGGAAATTGAATGCTGGAGGACCGTGAGTGTAATTGGTTGCAAGAGATTGCCTCTTTTTGAAGTGATGCAATCACCAGGAGAATTAATTGGCTGTGTGAGGGGACTGGCAGGGAGGGTTTGTAGGTGTGAAGCATTTGCACTTGGTGTGCAGGAGGAGCATTCACAGAAGGTGACTGATTCCTTGTCTAGTCCTGGGGCTGCTTCTGTCCTGAGTGATAAGGGAGTATTTAAAGTCCTAACACCTCTTAAAACGAGCTATTTTACCTGGGAAAAACAGGCAGTCCCTCTACAGTGCCTTGCATTGCAGCCACACTGTCGTGTCACTGAAGTCACTCAATGTGGCTGTGTCCTGCAGAAGTGAAGATCCAGATGCTGCCTGGGAGTGCTAAGACAGGTCTTGCCTGTGCTCCCATATCCAGGGTGAAGATGCACTAGGCTGAGACACTCCAACTTGGGGACCCTGCTGGGCTGGTGACCATGGCAAAAAGCATTTTGCTGGGCTGTTCTTCTCCCTCCCGCTCTGTGCCCTGGTTCACCAGGGCAGGAGGCAGCAATAGATTTTCTTTTCGTCTGCTTTCCTGTTGTGCTCAGAAACTTTCCTATGTTTCTGGGGAAGCTGCCAACTCTCCTATAGTAGAAACAATCTCTCTGCTATTTTGAGTGTGATATTGGCTTTCAGGCAAAACTTTAAGTTGAAAAGTTTCCCCAGGCCACCTTTTTCTTCTAAAAAAATAGCACCAGTTTCTCTGCAAAAATCAACTTTGTGTAAAACAAAACAACACCAACACAAATCCAAAATTTTTTTTTTTTTTTGGAACTACACATGCTTGTCTCAAGCCTCCACCTTCCCAAGGGCTATAGCCAAGGTATTACAGAAGGGCCTTGGGCTGTTTCCCGACCTACTCAAGCACCCTTGCAACAGGAGGCAGTAGGATGGATGGAGGGTGTGGGATGGATGGAGGGTTTGGGATAGATGGAGTGTTTGGGGTGGATGGAGGTTGTGGGATGGAGGGAGGATTCAGGGTGGATGGAGGGTGTGGGCTTTTTGGGTTGATAAGGAGGCTACTTTGCCTGAGCTCTTTTTTCCGCAGGATGGAGGCAACAACAGGGCATGTGGCCTCCCTGGGCACAACTCCCAGTGGGAAGCCTCTGTTCCAATCCTGAAATGTATGGTTCCCCTCATGCCTTAGGGGGCTCTTTCCTCCCTACATTTTTCCTAGCTTGGCTTCTAAAGCAGACCCATCTGGTTCCATAATTTGGAGACATGTTTTAATCATTGGTAATTTATTAACCAGCTGACATACTTCATAGATAAAAGAATTTTACAGACAACCTTGCCTAGTTCTCTCTGTTTTATAAATAACGCTTCAGAGACGTCAAGCTTTAGTTCCAGTCACAAAGCTAGTGGATGGTAGACTCACAACACGGCCCCATGTCACAACGCTTGTCCAGGACTTGCTTAACCATGCCATGTGGTCTCCATCTAATACTTCAAGCACTGTGTGTGGTGGGGATTGGAGGGTGGAGAGACACATGGTTTTGACCAAACAAGTAACTGTAAACATGAAAACTTGGGTACTGGATGGGAGAAGACACTTTTAGACCAACTGGTTTATTCATACATTCCTCTCTCCCAGACCCAGATGCTGAGCGTCTACAGCCTCAGTTACAGTTAGGGGGAAACCCACAGTGGCCAGGTCTGTCTTACTTTTGGGCTGATGAGAGTGTGACCAATTTTCTCCAGTTACCATCAACATGAGGAAGGACTTAGCTTACGTCAGGGAGATGGCTTAACATATGTTAAGCCTTGTTCACATAGGTGTCTCACCTTCCTTAGCATATTGATTCAGAAGATCACCAAAAAACGACCAAAGCCTCTTTTTAGGTGGCATTTTCCAGGTGAATTTTTAAATCACAAAACGAGCCTGGGGCTTTTAGGCCTTAGAGGAAATGGATGTATTTCCTCTAAGAATTGGCCATTTATTTGGCCATTTGTATTCTGGTTGGACATATGAGTTGTTTGGGTCTAATTTTTCTGATGTTCTGACATTTTCTAGAGCAAGAATATAAGCTATGAGTGTTTTTTACCATTCATCATCTTTTTATACTATTGATTTGGTGTGAAATTTTAAGGAGAAGCAAATGTCCACCACTACAATGATATAGGAATTCTTAGGAAGAAGGATGTTGAATAGCTTTAACTTAAGAAGACACCACGAATTTTCTCCATGATAGCAAAGGATTTCTCCTAGTTTCCCAGAACCCCTGGAAAAAGGCTAGGCTGGAAGAGAAAGCCAATAAATGCCTTTGAAGAAAAGAAATCTGGAGTTTTTAAAACACAAGAGTAAGCAAGCCCTACTCTTGTCATAAGTGCCTATGGGCATCAAGTTTCAGTTGAAAAAGTATCAGTAAATAGCAGTTGCTTTGCAGGTTATCACCAGTTTAGAAGCCCGAGGAGCAGCAACTAGTCTGCCCTGGTTGCATGCAAACTGCTAGTCAAAGTCAAGCCCATTGCTCTGAGGGGTCAAACCCTGCTGGCATCACAGAGCTGATGCCTGTGTGTGTGTGTTTGTGTGCATGCATGCATGCATGTGTAGTTGGTGGGGGGTAGAATTTAGAAGTTACTGTTTACCTGGTTGATGAGGAGGATATCCCCCTTCCCCCAACTCCCCCCTAGGATTCTCCTTTCTTCCTTCCCACATTTCTTCATCAGGGATCCATGCATTCTAGGCTATGCATAAAATGACGTTACCCTCTTTGCTGCCAAGTTTGGATCCAAGCCTGAGTGACATGCTGGCAGGACTTGCATGTCACTGCTCATCACTGAGTTTCCAGACACCAAGAACAATGGTTCATGTGTGAGATACTTAGAAAACACCACCTGCTGAAGGAAGCCATCGATGTCATGATAATAGAATGGAGGTCCAGCCTGGCTCTTTTCATTTGATCCAGGATTGCCAAGTGAGTGAGGCAGAGCTTGGGTACCAGCTGATGGTGTACCTTCATCACCACTTCCCCACTCCCCATGCCCCACTTTACAGAGTAAGAGAAACTTTCTTTCTATATCACATATTTATATTAACTTTAGCCAACTTTTTATATTAAGTTTGGCTAATTTTTTTTCTAATGGCTATGTTTAAGATGAGCCAAGAGCTTGAACACTCTAGTGGACTAAATTTCTCTGATTTAAAAACCATCTGGAGGTGGTCAAGCAAGCCTGGTACTGAAATGGGAGAGTGCCCTGACCCTTTGTGGGACTTGTGACAGAGTTGTGACTCATTTGTCAGCTGCTGCATGCTCAAATTCCTTACCGGAAGGGGAGCATGCAGATGGGCAAGTGCAGGAGCCAGGTGAGCACTTTTGAGCTTCAGCCCCATGGTAGCATCTAGGGGTGTGTTACAATTAATGCTCTTTTAGCAGTTGCCATCCATGAAAGGCTAAGTATTAAATCAGCTCAGTGGAGATTCAGGGTGACAGCCATTTATACCCTGCCCTCTTGGGACCTGGGTCCTTATCCAGTGTCCTGAAAGAATCAGGTCCATGGGCTCGAAGGATGGTGGATGCAGGATTTTGTTGAGTGATGGAGGTAGCTCTCAGCAGGATGGATGAGGAGCTGGAAAGGGGATGGAGTAGGACGTGATCTTCCCCTGGAATTTGGCTATCCCATAGCCAATCTCTTCTCTGACTGTCCCTAGCCAAACTCCTCTCGATGTTCTGGTGCTCCTTCTCCTCTCTCCTTTCCTGCTGCACCACTCTGCTGATCTTCTGCTCATGGAGCCTGGGGTTTGGGGTTTTCATGAGTACAGGATGGGGGTGTGGTGGTCCTGAGTGGTCTTGGAAACCGTTCACTTGGGTGGAAAACGGTTGTTTCCATTAGGACTGTGAGTTTCCAGACTTGAGGGTGGGGTCTTTGCTGGGGAACTGCCCTCTTCTACCCAATATTTCCCTGCCTCTTGACTGTATCAGTACAGAGGTTCCACAGAATCATCCAGGACCCAGGCTCTTCCACATTTCTGCTCCACTGTTCTCAGAGGTCCTCCCTCTTCTGATGTTTTCAGAAGACTTCCTGGAGTTCCAGCCATGTCTGCTTTCAGGTAGGAGGAAGACAAAGAGCAAAGGGCAAAAAGGCAGGACATAAACCAAATATGCACCTGTTCATCACTATTTTAAGATTTGCCAAATCTTCACCAAACAACTGCTGATTATACTTTATTGGCCACAACTTAATCACAGGACTGCTGTATTTGCACAGGATGATGAGAAATATAGGTTTCTTTAAAAAAAAAAACAGGTACATTTCTTTCACCCACAGTAATAGTGGGATCTAGCAGATACAGTAAAAAAGAAGGGAGACTAGATTTTCAAAAATTGTTACTGATTTATCTACTTGTTTAGAGACAGAGTCTTTCTCTGTTGCCCAGGTAGTAGTGCAGTGGTATGATCATAGCTCATTGCAGACTCAAACTCCTGGGCTCAAGAGATCTCCCACCTCAGTTTCCTGAGTAACTGGGACTACAGGCGTGTGATACCAAACCTGGATACATTTTAAATTTTTGTGTAGAAATGGGGGTCTTGTTATGTTGGCCAGGCTGGTCTCAAGCTCTTGGGCACAAGTGATTCTCTTGCCTCAGCCTCCCAAAGTGCTTCAATTACAGGCATAAGCTGCGATGCCTGGCCAGGACTAGATATTATCAAAGCAACCAACTGTCTTTATTTTCAGTAGAGGTTTTCCACTGATGAACATTAAAAATGAAGGTCTAGGCCAGGCATGGTGGCTCACGCCTGTAATCCCAGCACTTTGGGAAGCTGAGGTGGGTGGATCATTTCAGGCCAGGAGTTTGAGACCAGCCTGGGAAATATGGTGAAATCCCATCTCTGCCAAAAATACAAAAAAATAAATTAGCCAAGCATGGTGGTGTTAGCCTGGTAATCTCAGCTACTAGGGAAGCTGAGGCATGAGAATTGCTCAAACCCAGGAGGTGGAGGTTGCAGCGAGCCAGGATTGCACCACTGCACTCCAGCCTGGGTGACAGAGTGAGACTGTCTCAAAAAAAAAAAAAAGAATATACAGCAACATACACAAAATATATAACCCACTACATTTTTAAAATATGAAAATAAGAGGACTACCTCCTCTAGGCACAGTTCCATCTCCCACCACATGGCTCTGGGGTCTTGAACTTGAAAGGGGAAGCACTGAGCAGGACGTTGCCTAACAGTAGCTGATTCCACTGGGCTTCTGATAGTGAGGCAAAGCCTGTTACCACGGTCTAGACCCCCTTCTTTTCTGATATGGGCCTGCAAAGAAGCAGTTTTGATTTAGCACGTTTATGTCTCTTGCTTGATAGGAAAGACCAAAAAATTTTCCAGGATAGACCAACAACTGTTCCAAGTCGCCTCTGCTTGGCCCATGTACACTTGGCCCATGAGCTTCTGACTGCCTCTGACAACCTGGGTGTTCACCATGTCCAGGGAGCTGCAGATACTTTATCTCACTTAAGTCTTATAAACAATACTCTAAGGTGAAGGTCCTCATTTCATGGATAAAGCTCCTCCAGTCCTATGAGAATCCCTCCACCTCCCCTGGACAGAATCTTCCTTCTCACTCTAAGCCTGGGGCAGAATGTTGCTCTTGCACCTTTGGGACTGTAGGCTGAAATTCCTCCTGTTAGTGTCCCCATCACCTGAGGACCTTGTTTTCTCCTTTTTCCTTTCTTCTACAGGCAGTAGTTGGAGCACTGGACTCAGGGTCAATGAAGGGCAAAGTGGAAACAAAATGTTAAGATGTATAACTATCATGTTGACCCAGCTTCCCCTGTTAATTTCTCAAGGAAAATGAAGAACTGCACAGCATGGTGACTGTGCTTGATGAAATAAAATACAGTTTGAGTTTTCTTTATTAGAAAAATCTCTTGTTCCCTTAACCTCAGCATGGAAGCCTCTTGATGCAATTGTTAAGACTGTTGTGATATATTCAAGTGGATCTTTTTGCTCCAGATGCTATGTAACAACAGGTGCTGCACATCCATGCCACAAATGTAACTGTATCCCAGTTCATTAAAATGAGCCGTCATAAAGTCAGAATAAAATGAGAAGAAATTGATTGGAAAAGGACAAATTGTTTTAAAACCAATCAGATGATACTGTTGAGTAGTTTTTTTAAATTTAATTATTTGTATTACACTTTAAGTTCTGGAGTACTTGTGCGGAAAGTGCAGGTTTGTTACATAGGTATACATGTGCCATGGTGGTTTGCTGCATCCATCCCCCGTCATCTACATTAGGTATTTCTCCTAATGCTATCCCTCTATCATGTTTCTTTTCTTTTTTTAAATTTATTTATTGCATTTTAGGTTTTGGGGTACATGTGCAGAACTTGCAAGATACTTGCATAGGTACACACTTGGCAGTGTGTTTTGCTGCCTTCCTCCCCTTCACCCACATTTGGCATTTCTCCCCAGGCTATCCCTCCCCAGCTCCCCCCCCACTGTCCCTCCCCTATTCCCCCCAATAGACCCCAGTGTGTAGTACTCCCTTCCCTGTGTCCATGTGTTCTCATTTTTCATCACCCGCCTATGAGTGAGAATATGCGGTATTTCATTTTCTGTTCTTGT
>CM052660.1:5270271-5291543 GCA_028533165.1 Leontopithecus rosalia
CTGTAGCAGCTGCGGATCAGTGAGGGATGCTACCAGTTTCTTCTTCTGCTATCTTTGTCCCAGAATGATGCCTGCCAAATGTCAGTCTGATCAGTCCTTTTTGAGGTGACTCTTTGGATATACAGGGGTCAGGGAGCTGCTTGAGGGGACAGTCTGTATTTTATAGGAGCTCAAGTGCTGAGCTGTCAGCTCCATTGTTCATTCGGGGCTGTTAGGCAGGTGCATTTAAGTCTGCTGCAGCAGAACTCATAAAACCCCTTTTTTTCCTCAGATGCTCTGTCTCGGGGAGTTAGGGCTTTCTCTATGAGTATCCATTGCACTGTCTTGCCCAGCTAGGAGGCAGTCTAGTCACTATTTGCCTGCCGAGGCTCCACCCTGCTGCTGTGGGGTCCACCCTGCTGTCGTGGGCTCCACCCTGTTGCCGTGGGCTCCGCCCTACTGTCCTGTTGCCATGGGCTCTGCCCTGCTGTCATGGGCTCCGCCATGTTGCCATGGGCTCCACCCTGCTGTCAAGTGTAATTCCCTGCAGTCCTGTTTATATGGGTGCCTCTGTATTGGCGGAGTCTCTCTGTTTTGGCAGGTTGCCTCAGCAATGGCAAGACAATCTTTTTATAGGTTCTTGGTGATGGAATTAGTCTGGAGTTAATAAAGACCAAAAATGATTATTGCAAGGGAAACTGGAGCCAAACTCCAAATATATAGCAGCCTTAAATCTAAAGAGTTACGAGGTGAAATGCCTTCCAGAAGTTCTCATACACATCACACTACAGCTTGCTTTCCATTGAAGATTCAAAGGGACACTGCACTTGGTAGAACATGCTGTCCTCTGGATTGTCTGTGTCATCATCCTCATAGATGACTCCTTCACCTGGAGCAGCTGGGTGAGCAAAGCCAGAGAAAACTGCCCTCCTACCGCTTCAGCCGCACTGCGGTCTCTGTCGCCACCTCCAATGCCTGTTATGGTCCTCTATGGAACACAGTGGCTCCACAAGAAGCTACACAAGAGCCTGTTGAGTAGTTTTAAAAGAAAATCTTGATTTTAAAAAACAAAGAAGTTGGTGAACTCAGGAGTTCAAACCAGCCTGGCCAACATGGTGAAACCCTGTCTCTACTAAAAATACAAAAAATTAGCCTAACGTGGTGGTGGGAGCCATAATCCCAGCTATGCAGGAGGCTGAGACAGGAGAATCATTTGAACTCAAGAGGCAAAGGTTGCAGTGAGCCAAGGTCATACCATTCCACTCCAGCCTGGGCAACAGAAGTGAAACTCTGTCTTAAAACAAAACAAAACAACCAAACAAAAAAGGAGCTGGAATATTAATTTCCTAAAATGCATGACACCTGCCCTTTGTTTTTGAGGTTTAGTCCATTCCATGTGGTCTTTCACTAAGGGAAGTATTAGAAAAAAGAGATCTGTAATAGATGTGATTGGCTAAAATAGTCAATAAAACTTTATCAATTCAGAACTTCAGCCCAAAGATGAAATGACCTTGGAAATGAGGGTATATTTGACTCTTCAAAGAGAAGAGATCTTCATGGTTAAGTGTGTCAACAGCACAGTTTTTATTTTAAAAATTGTGCTAATGTTTATCTGTATGTATCATTTTAAAAGCCCTGGGAGGCACTCTCCATTTAGCCATTTGCTATTGTTCAGAATTATAATTGATAAAACAGAATAGAAACTGTAATACCAAGTTTTAAAAAATTCACATTGCTTTTCTTTCAGCCAATCCAAGCAATGATGGTTTCTTGGACAGAGTATACATTTTGATAACACAAAATGTTTAAAACTCTGAAAGCATGCACAGAGCCTGGCCACGCAGTGTGCTAAGCTCTGGGAATACAATTGTAATCAAAGGGACCCCACTCTGCAGGAGCTGGTTGCAGGGAAGACAGATAAGTAATAGACTGAAGGGCTCTGGAAATGGGTAACCTGATACAGGAAAGCACGATACAACAATGCAGAAGCCTCCAGAGGAATGCCAGTGCCCTACTTTTTTGCAAAGAAAAGGTCTCAAGTGATCCTTTGTGGCCCATGTTCTGTGTGGCATATGGTTTATTAGCCATGCACGAGTGTTTTCATGGTATCTCACCCAAAGCTGATGGAACCAGAGTTGGCACTTGAGCAGGAAGGAACCCTACGTGGAGGTTTCCTGCCAGAATACTGCAGCAAGTCAAGCCTCTTTTTGGGAAGTGGTATGAGAGGGAGGAGGGTAGATATGGTAGATGGAGAGATATGTTTGAGGTCAAGAGTTTTGTCCGACTCTGGCTCTCACCCTTACTAGTTAAAATGCATGATTTGTCTGGCATTTAACATCTGTGAAATACTTTGAAAGAACTTGTGCCCTTGGACAAATTAATGTTCAAGTCCTCATTTTCTCATCTATACAACTGGTGATGATAATACTTTCCTCAAAGAATTATTGACAGGTTCAATATTATATAATTACAGTGTGTTTTGTTGTGCTTAGCTTACAGAAAGGGCTGAACAAAGGATATCTTGCCTTAAATATGAGTGTTCATGGAATTAAGAGAAGGGGGCCTACATGAACCCAGGTGGTGTACAGTAATGCTGAACTCCTTATGCTCTGGGTCTGGATTGAGTCTGATTCAGCCCTGGAAGTGAGAAAATTCAGAATGATTGGGGAGTTCATGAGGACATAAGAACATTTTCCATCTTGCCACATGTTTCTATGAAATCTTGCAGGAAAACTCTAGTACTTAATGATACTTTTGTATCAGAAAAGAAACATTAGTTTTAAACAACTAAAATCATGTCAAATGGCCAAAAAATAATAATAATAAATATATTATTGAAAAGCATAACTGAGAAGTATTTTAGGACAATGAAGATATATTGTAAAATAAGCCTGTAACTGTTGAGTTTTTATGTAACAAATAATATAAAATATTGTAAGCACCACCACTGTGCATAAAATATACAATAACATCAATATGCATGAAGTATAAACTCCAAGCAGTATAAGAACAGAGTGGACTGAAACATGGCAGCAGCAACAGACTGTAAGTAACCCCTAATAGCCTGTCATAGACCTAAAAGAGAAAAAATAACATGTGGTATGGTTGCTGTTAAAAACATAATTGATAAAATTACCTAATAAACATATCAGACTTTATCCCATTCTACCTAAAATGTGAATACATCTATTTTTTCACTGCTTATGATGTACCATTAACAAGCATTGACTGTATGTTAGATGATAAATAACAACTCAATGAATTCCTTCCAAATGTAGAATAGATGCAGACCCTCTGACATAATGCAGTATACTTTTAATATTTAACAAATACAACACTAAAACATTCAAGGAAACAAGTAATTTAAAATATTTAAAATTTCAGAAAAATCTCTCAACATTTTGTACTGACAGTGTCGTAGTCCCTTTGGCTTCCATAACAGAACACTACAGTCAGGGTGGCTTAAAAAAGTGAAATTTCCTTGCAGTTCTGGAGGCTGGAATTCCAAGCTCAAGATGCCAGCACAGTTGGGTTCTGGTGGGGGCTCTCTCTGTGGTTCACTGATAGTCATCTTCTTGCTGTGTCCTCACTTGGGTGGAGGGGGAGTAGAAAGAGGGAAAGAGGGAAAGCAGGGTCTTTCCTGCCTTTTTATAAGGGCTGCTTGACCTAGTTACATTCCAAAAGTTTCATTTCCTAATGCCATCACACTGGGGGCTAGAATTTCAACAAACAAATTTTGGGCAAACATTCACTTTACAGCAGGCAGAGAAGAGCAGCAGTCATGTGAGCACCTAAAGATAACAATTTTTAAAAATGGGTTAAAACTAGAATAACCAACTCTTTAAAGACACTGAGAAGCATCCAAAACCAAATAGAAGACAAAGGAGTTTAATTTCAAAAGATTGCAAGTGGAAGTGGCAACAATTTTGAGTTTGTGGCTCATCAGCACAAGAAGGCTGATCAACCCCAAGATTACAGCTCTTAGGAATGGTGGCTAGACAAAACATAGCCTTCCTGCCAGAAGTCAGAGTTGAGAGCTGAAAAGCAGCTGAAACATGAAAAAGCGGAAATTCTGGCAATAGCAACACCTCAGAACAGGTATGACACAAATTCAGGAATAAGCTCTAGAACTCTGGCTCACAGCTAAATATGCCACTGTGGGTGAGACCACAAGGGGTCCCATGAAAAGCACAAGAGGATGGAGAGAAATAGATCCATGAAAGACAATCCACACATCTAGGGGGAAACAGATCCGTGAGTTTGATACATTTAAAAAACTCACTGTGTTCTGCAATTATGAGGAGACTGAGTGACAGCTGAAGTTGAGTGGGCTTGAACTGTTACAGTGCAGAGCCCAAATCCAGCAGAGTAACTGAAAATTCAATGAGAATCTCTAAAAGCAAGAAAAATAGAGAGATGAAGCCTCATCGCTGCTCAAATTCTTGGTTGATCCCCAACAGGGAGACATATAGGGGACAACCTATGAATGGAGCAGAGGAAGCCCTACGAGTACATAGCAGCAGATGCTTACTGGGGAGAGATGGAATTTGCAGTATGAATCCAGGTAAAAACCCAACAATCCTCAGAAAAATTACCACAGACTTATTACCACACATAATTTACTTTGTTTAGTTTTAAACCCAAAATCACTAGACATGTAAAGAAACGGGAAAGTATGACCCATACTTAGGAAGAAAAGAAGTCCATAGAAACTGACTTCTTTTCTCATTGTTAGAACTGTTTGTTGAATTTAGCAGAAAAATACTTCATAGATACTATGATATATATGTTTGGAGAATTAAAATAAAATACACTTAAATAATTGGAGAAAATATGCTAATAATGAATGGATAGAGAAATTCAATCGAGAAAAGCAAGCAATAGAAAGTCTTGGAGCAAACAGAAATAAAAGTTTGCTAGTTTGATGAAACAGCACTTTTTAAAGAGCAGAATAATAAACAAACTTGACAATGGATCAATAAAAATTACCTGTCAGAAAGAGTGAAAATGTATTGAAGATTAATGAACAAAACTTAAGAGACCTATGGACAATATGAGGTGGCCCAACATGTGTGTATGGGGATCTCAGGCAAGAAAAGATAGAAAACAGAAAAAGTATCTATTTGATAAAACAAATTTGGTGAAAGTTATTATTTTGTAGATTCAAAGATCTCAACAAACCTCTTGCAGTATAAACACCAAAAGAAAAATTACTTCTAAACATACCATAGTCAAATGCTGAAAGCCAAAAAAGATAGAGAATAATGTTGAAAGCATTAAGAAACAAAGAAACATATCACAGATAGAGGGGAAGTGACAAGATTAATGGCTGACTTCTTTTCAAACCCATGGGAACTGGAAGACATTGAAAAAAAATATTCAAAGTGCTGAATAAAACCAAACTAAACAAACAAATCAAACTCTATCAATTAAAAATTTGAAGTCCAGTGGAATCATCCATCCAAAAATAAGGGTAAGATAAAAACACGTTCAAATAAACAAAAAACTGAGAGAAGTTGATAGAAGCAGACACGTACAACAGCAATAACAAATTGCTAAGGCAAGTCCTTCAGGTTGAAGGAAAGCAGCACAAAAACTCTGATTTACCAGAGGAGTGAAGAGCACCGGAAATGTTAAGTATGTGGATACATGAAAGACATTATTGACATATACATTGTCTCTTAATTTTCTTAAAAGAGATGTGACTTTGTAAAGCAAATATGATATCACTGTACTGTTGGATTTGTAACACCTATAGAGGAAATCTATAAGGCAGTAAAATCACAAAGAAGGTGTGTGGGGATAAACAGAAATATATAGTTTTGAGTTTCCTTTTTTTTGCCTTCAGTAATTCAATATTAACTTTAAGTAGTTTGATGTAAGTTTAAGATGTATATTGTAATTCTTAGAGCAACCACTAAAAAGTAATGCAAAGAGGTAGCTACAAAACCACTAAAGGGAATTAAAATGAAATATTAAAATATTTCTCTCTGTATATTTCTGTCTCTCTCTCTCTCTCTCTCTCTCTCTCACACACACACACACACACACACACACACACACTCTTGCTTTCTCTCTCTCAGCAGGGAATGAAGAAGAGATGTAAAATAAACAAACAAGACAAATTTAAAAAATAGTAAAATAGCAATCTTAAATACAACAATATTAATAATTAAATGAAAATGCACTAGATACTTGTCAAAAGACAGTATAAAAATTCAAGAACTATTAATATTTACTGTTACATGATATTTACTTTGAATATAAAAACAAATTGACTGAAAGTTACAGCCTGGATGAGGATACACTATGAAAACTGAGCAGGAGTTGCTACATTAATAACATACAAAATAGATTTAAAGGCCAGGCATATTACTACAAAGAGGAACATTTGTTTTTTTTATTTTTATTTATTTATTTATTTTTTATTGCATTTTAGCTTTTGGGGTACGTGTGAAGAACATGCAAGATAGTTGCATAGGTACACACGTGGCAGTGTGATTTGCTGCCTTCCTCCTCTTCACCTATATCTGGCATTTCTCCCCATGCTATCTCTCCCCAACTCCCCACCCACCTCTGTCCCTCCCCTATTCCCCCCAACAGACCCCAGTGTGTAGTGCTCCCCTCCCTGTGTCCATGTGTTCTTATTGTTCAACACCCACCTATGAGTGAGAAAATGCAGTATTTTATTTTCTGTTCTTGTGTCAGTTTGCTGAGAATGATGCTGTCCAGGAACATTTGATTTTTAAAATAGTTTTCTCAAATTCTGTGAAGAATGTCAATGATAGTTTAATAGGAATAGCATTGAATCTACAAATTGCTTTGGGCAGTATAGACATTTTTGCAATATTGATTCTTCCTATCCATGAGCATGGAATGCTTTTCCATTTTTGTGTGTCATCTCTTATTTCTTTTTAAGTGGTTTGTAGTTCTCCTTGTAGAGATCTTTCCTCTTGCTAGTGAGCTATATTCCTAGGTATTTTATTGTTTCTGTGGCAAATGTGAGTGGGAGTTTATTCCTGATTAGGTTCTTGGCTTGATTGTTGTTGTTGTATAGGAATGCTAATGATTTTTGCAGATTGATTTTGTATCCTGAGACTTGGATGAAGTTATAAGCTTAAAAAGCTTTTGGGCTGAGACTATAGGGTTTTCTAGATATGAGATCATGTCATCTGCAAACAGGGAAAGTTTAACTCATATAAGGCCATCATCAGCCCAATACCAAAATGTGATGGAGATACAATGAAAAAGGAAAATTTTAGGCCATATCCTTGATGAACATCAATGCAAAAATCCTCAAGAAAATACTGGCAAACCAAATTCAGCAGCACATTGAAGAGCCTACTCACCACAATTAAGTTGGCTTCATCCCTGGGATGCAAGGTTGGTTCAACATGCACAAATCAATAAATGTGATTCATCATGTAAACAGAACCAAAGACTAAAACCACATGATTATCTCAATAGATGCAGAAAAGACTTTTGATAAAATTCAACATCCACTCATGTTTAAAACTCTCAATAAACTAGCTTATTGAAGGAATGTACCTCAAAATAATAAGAGCCATCTATGACAAATCCACAACCAACATCATACTGAATAGGCAAAAGCTGGAAGCATTCCCCTTGAAAACTGACATTAGACAAGGAAGCCCTCTCTCACCACTCCTATTCAACACAGCAATGGAAGTTACAGTCAGGGCAATCAGGCAAGAGAAAGAAATAAAGGGCATTCAAATAAGAAAAAAAGAAATTTTTGCCTTAGAATATGTAAAAGCTCCTGACTCAGCGTAACTGAATCAAAATGACACTTGGTAGTTAAGAATGATTGTATTTTCAGTTGCATTTATGTGGTAAATAATCAGCGTAAAATTTTGGGATATGAAAACAAAAACTCTCAAATATGTCCTATTTTCACCATCAAAGTAGTGGGAAATTTTAAAAGTATGAAATAGCTCGGGCTCCTCACAGCTCTCTTGTGAGTTACTTTAAAATGAATAGGAAGCTGCAAGGACGAGGTTTGAGAATGGATCATTTCTGGAAAAGTGCAGAGCTGTGGTTTTGGCTTCCCAGCATGGTAAAGGTCACTGTGTTCCTCTTTGTTGTTAGCGACTTTCAGAGGGTCTCTCATACCTGTCCAGCCAGGGTGATGTGTGGCTCCATGCCCTGGAGCCCAGCCCTCCCCCATGAAGAAGGATAAGGTTACATGGCCATAACAAGACAGGCAGACATCAGCAAGGCCTGAGGAATCTACACACACTCCACTCCAAGGGGGTTCCATGTGTGATTTTTTCATAACTGTAACTTATACTGCATTAATGAGATCCTGGTTAAGTTTCTGCCTTTATAGAAAATATTATAGAATAGTTAATATTTTGGTCTTTGCAGAGAACACATTTTCCAGGATTAGAAAACACACCTGCACCTAGACAAACACACACGTTATCCATCTTCTATCTTTTCTGGCTTTTACACAAGATTTATTGCTATGTTGTTTCTTTTGAAAACAAAATTGATTTGGATATCCATAGTTATTATCAAATAACATGTGTAAAAATTCAGTGTACCTATATATGCATAAATAAGACATGTGGAAATAATTTGGATAAATCACAGCTCCTCTGGTTTTCAAGTGTTGGATTGTGTGAGAATCTTGCTGTCAGAGGCCCTAATTCAAATAGTCTTAGTGTGTTACAAGCACTAAGGTTAGGGGAGAGTGATGCTCTTAGAATGTCCTCCAATTACACCATGTTTTGCCAGGCCTGTAAACAGCTGTGTCTTTTGGTAATTAAATTGGAACCTGCTTTTAGTTCATCTTTAGGAGAGTGAGCCTCCCATGGGGTGTGGTGGGAAGGACCCACAAGTTGAAGTCTTCTGGTTTAGGTCAGAGCCCTTGTATGGTTTCTTTGTGGCTAACTGATCAGGAACAATCCACTTGAACTCTCACCCTCAACTTCTCCATGTGGAAAATCATGATGAAAATAATGTGTTCACCTTAGCAGTTGTTTGTAGGGGCTCTGATGGATAGTTGTTGTGTAATAGGCAAATTTGCTTTGTGGTTGTGAGAGGACTTGAACCAGACAATTTGGGTTCACATCCCAGATCTATACTTAGTTGCTGTGTCGCTTTGGGTGCTTGAATCAACCCTCTGTGCTTCAGTTTCCCTCT
The DNA here is from genome assembly GCA_028533165.1 of Leontopithecus rosalia. Taxonomy (NCBI): domain Eukaryota; kingdom Metazoa; phylum Chordata; class Mammalia; order Primates; family Cebidae; genus Leontopithecus; species Leontopithecus rosalia. The sequence goes on from CM052660.1 coordinate 5,279,419, forward strand.
CTATAGAGCAAGAATAACAATAAGTCCTACTTTATAGGATGTGAGGGTTATATGAAATGATTCATATAGGCCAGTGGAAATAAAGTCTGGCACATGGGATATAAGCTATGATTACTAAAAATGAAAGGATATTTAGAGAGAGCTGCTGCAGAATAAAAAGTTAAATAAATAAAAAATGCTCTACCCACCATCGGGCATTTTCCAAGAACTTTGTATGTAGTTTCTCATTCAGTCAACATAGAAACCCTATGAGGTTGTGGGCCTTCTACCACAGCAGAAAGAGAAACCCAGGAATCTCACAAATTAAACAATTTTCCCAAAGTCATCCTGATGATAAACACAGAGCCAGCGTATGAAGCCAACACTCATACCTCTCCACTCCACCATGATTGTTTTCAAAAACAAGTGGGCACAGCCATTTTCAAGTAATCCCCTCCCCACTGGGTCAGCTCCTCTTGGCACCAGAAGCATCTGGTTGTTTGTTGATTTTCCCTGAGAAGCAAGTCCTCACTCCCTACAGGACTTGCACCTGCTTAGCCTCCCAGCCACATCTGGTGTCCCTTCCCATGCTGGGCACTAGCTGTACTGACCTGCTGTCCTTTCCCTGGAACATGCAGACTTCTCCATTGCCTTCAAGGCTTTGCAGGTCCCCACTGGAATACTCTTATATTCTTGTTCAGTATTTGAACAAAACCGTAGGTCATAAAGACAGGCATAAGGCTTGGAAAACAATCTCAAGGTCCTACATTTATTTTGTTTATTAGTGGACTATGCTAAGAATTATCTTTCTCTGTAAGAGAAAGGAGACAAGGAGACAGAATATTTGTTGCTTTGTGGGCTGAACTCAAAAGTCTGTTTATCTGACTAATCAGGTTGAAGCAACAGGCTTAAGTAAGAATCAACTTGGTCCGTTCTGTGTTTTTTATCATTAGAGATCCTCTTCTGCTTTCCTGGACATCCAATATACAGAAGAAATGGCTCTCTGAAATGACAAATTATTTCACTATGGAATCTATTTTATTTTTTAGAAATATACCTTTCAAGAAAAGGCTTATATTAACTGTAAAGCTGGTCACACATATTTTAGAAAAACAGCATTCTATTAGTCTGTTTTCACACTGCTGATAAAGACATAACTGAGACTGGATAATTTACGCAGGAAAAAGGGTTTAATGGACTTACAGTTTCACATGGCTGGGGAGGCCTCACAATCATGGTGGAAGATGAGGAAGAGCAAGTCAAGTCTTACACAGATGGTGGCAGGCAAAGAGAGAGCTCATGCAGGGAAACTCCTGTTTCTAAAACCATTAGATCTGGTGAGACTCATTCACTATCATGAAAACATATCAAACCAAACCATATCAAGCATGAAATCATAAACATGTTTATTAAAGGATATCAGGATACGTAAGATAGTTCATAAAAGATGCCTGTTATTATTGGGTTTAATTATACCCTAGACTTTCCCCCCTTTTTTCTCTTTGTTCATATAAAAATATGGCTGTATTCTGGGAATTTGCTGGAGAGGAGAAAATGCAATTCTCTCCCACTATGTGTACAGTCATGCATTGTATAATGATGTCTCCGTTCGTGGCAGATTGCATACACAACAGTGGTTGCATAAAATCGTAATGAAAAATTCCTATGGCCTAGTGACACAGCTGTCATGATGTTGTAGCTCAGTTCTACTCATGTGTTTGTGGTCATGCTGGTGTAAGCAAACCTACTGCACTGCCAATTCTATAAAAGCATAGCACATACAATTATGTGCCATTTATAATACTTGATGATGACACATGATTATATTACTGGTTTACTATTTACTATACCATACTTTCTATAATTATTTTAGAGCATACTCCTACTTAACAAAAATTAAAGTTAAGCTGGGCATGGTGGCTCATGCCCATAATCCCAGCATTTTGGGAGGCTGAGGCAGGTGGATCACTTGAGGTCAGGAGTTCAAGACCAGCCTGATCAACATGGTGAAACTCCATCTCTACCAAAAACACAAAATTTGCAGAGATTACAGGGTGTGGTGGTGCACACCTGTAATCCCACACCTGTAATCCCTTCTGTCATCTCAGAAGGCTGAAGCAGGAGAATTGCTTAAACCCTGGAGGCAGAGGTTGCAGTGAGCTGAGATTGTACCACTGCACTCCAGTCTGGGTGACAGAGCAAGACTTCATCTCAAAAATAAAAAATAAAAGTTAACGTTAAAGCAGCCTCAGGCAGATACTGAAGGAGGTCTTCCAGAAAAAGGCATTGTTACCATAAAAGGTGACAGCTCCAAGCACAGTCTTGTCCTTGAAGACTTTCCAGTAAGGAAAATGTGGCCCAGAAGACAGTGACACTGGTGATGCTGGCCCTGCATAGGCCTCAGCTAACATGTGTGTTTGTGTGTTTGCTTTTTCCAAAACTTCTAAAAGGTTATTATAAACTTTTTTTGATAGATAAAAGCTGATAAAATAAGGATATAATAAAAGAAAATATTTTTGTACTGTTGTATAATGCGATTGTATTTTAAGCTGTTATTACAAGACTCAAAGTTAAAAATTTGAAAGTGTATAAAGCCAAAGAGTTACGGTAAACTAAGGTTACTTTATTACTGAAAAAAATAAAAGTATTTTAAAATAAATTCAGTGTAGCCCAAGAGAACAGTGTTTATAAAGTCTGTGGTAGTATACAGCAACGTTCCATGCATTCACATTCACTCACCACTCACTGACTCACTCAGAGCAACTTCCCGTCCTGCAAACTCCATTCATTGTAAGTGTCCTATACAGACGTATTAGACCATTTTCATACTGCTATAAAGAACTGCCTGAGGCTGAGTAATTTACAAAGTGGAAAGAGGTTTAGTTGACTCACAGTTCAGCATGGCTGGGAAGCTTACAGGAAACTTACAATTATGGCTGAAGAAGGAGCAAGTTACCTTCTTCACAAAGCAGCAGGAAGGAGAAGTGCTGAGCAAAGGGGAAGATACCCTCATAAAACCATCAGATCTTGTGAGAACTCATTCATTATCATGAGAACATCATGGAGGAAAGCACCCATAATTCGACTACCTCAACCTGGTGTCTCGCTCTTGACACGTGGATTATGGAGATTATGGGGATCGCAATTCAAGATGAGATTTGGGTGGGGACAGAAAGCCTAACCATATGAATAGGTGTCTTATTTTAAAAAATCTTTTCTATGCCTGTAATCCCAGCACTTTGGGAGGCCAAGGCAGGTGGATCACCTGAGGTCAGGAGTTTGAGACCAGCCTAGCCAATATGGTGAAACCCTGTCTCTACTAAAATTACAAAAAATATTAGCCGGGCATGGTGGTGGGTGCCTGTAATCCCAGCTACTCAGGAGGCAGAGGCAGGAGAATCACTTCAACCCAGGAGGTGGAGGTTGCAGTGAGCTGAGATCACACCACTACACTCCAGCACGGACAACAAAAGTAAAACTCCATCTCAAAGAAAAAAAAATACCTTTTTGACTCTATTTTTGTTGTACATTTTCTATGCCTAGATATGATTAGATACACAAATACTTACCACTGTGTTACAACTGTCTTCAGTATTCAGTACAGTAATGAAACCACCTGTGCAAAATTCTGACTGAGACAGTGAAAGAAGTCTAACTTAGCTGATTCAATCTCGCTTCTAACCTCCAAGCTCTCCTTGTTCATTCCTGGGCATAGGCTGAACTAATTTTGGGAAAAATTTGGTTTATAGTTTAAATAAAGATGGTAACAGCCCTTTCCAAAGCAGGTCTCCTTCTTTCCTGGGGACTAAATTGCCTTTGTAGGAGGGACATTAGCCACAAGGTTAGAAATTGTGATTTAGAAGTCATGCAGCTGGAGACTACAGGATTCTGACCCTCCCTAAACTGCTCCTAGGATCAGTGCTTGAGATATTTTGCAGATACGGCACTTGATGGATCAGCTGGCACAACTCATATGGATAAACTGGCTCATCTGACCTTTCAGTCCCCACCCAGGAACCACTCACTGCAAGAAGACAGCTTTGACTCCCTATGATTTCATCTCTGACCAATGAGCACTCCTGGCTCACTGGCTTCCCCTACCCACCAAGTTATCCTTAAAAACTCTGCTCCCTGAATGCTCAGGGAGACTGATTTGAGTAATAATAAAACTCCAGTCTTCTGCACAGCTGGCTCTGCATGAATTACTCTTTCTCTTTTGCAATTCCCCTGTCTTGAGGTATTGGCTTTGTCTAGACAATGGGCAAGGTGAGCCCCTTGGGTGGTTACAATAACATGCAATACAGGTTTGTGGTCTAGGAGCAATAGGTCACACCATATGGCCTAGGTCTGTAGTAGGCAATGCCATCTAGGTTAGTGTAAATACACTGTGATGTTCACATAATAAGGAAATTGCCTAATGACACAACTCTCAGAATGTGTTTCAATCATTAAGGTACACATGACTGTACTAAAAAAGTCTCTTGCAGTTTCTGATGCAAATACAGGGAAGTGCAACCTTTCTCACTCAAGCTTCAAGTCTAAGCTGTTGAAATGAATTGACAAGACAGATTAGCAGGAAAAAGGGCAAACAATTTGATTACTGTGCATAAGCACAGGGAATCACTGGAAGATGATAACCCAACAACTCAACGAGGTAGGGGTGTGCCTTCTCTACAGGGGAATACCTCTACAGAGATATGCCTCCTCTATATGAGAAGGAGGAGATGGGGAATGTAGGCAATTCTTTGGAAGGGTAGTAAATAATTATTAGGGAGAATGAATGGACCTGGGGAGACAGAAATCATCTTGTAAATAATTCTCTTTGGAACTTGAATGAGCTCAGGAGGCAGACATTATCTTGTGAAAAAGTCCATCAGGGTGTGGTTATATTGCTTCCTCACTCTTCTTTTCTTCAATAGATAATGAGATTTCAGGGAGGGGATGGAAGGTGATTGTGTGGTATTTTCTTAAGGTAGAAAAGCGCATATCAGAGTAGATCAATTTCAGCATCTGCTGACCTTAAGCGGCCTTTAATTTAAAATAATCAGCATACCAGGGTGCCATATGTTGGGGTGAAATTCCTTGGGCTCCTTCATGAATATATAAGAAAGATGTCTTTCTTCCACCCCCTCCCTGAAAATACTCTCAACCTGTGTCAGGAACAACTTTAGATTCTGTCATTCCCAGAATCTAAAGTTTAATCTGTGGCAATTTGCTAATGAGGCTCAAAGAGCACATCCTTCCAGACAGCACAGCACAGCCTCTCGCATGCCTTCAGCTACAAATAATCCCTTGTTCATCAAATACTAGTCGAGCACTTACTGTGTGGCAAGGCATGTTCTAGGTCAGGGGTCAGCAAACTTTCTGTAAAAGACCAAAGAATAAATATTTTAGGCTTTTCAAGCCACACATAATCTCTCCAACATATTCTTCTTTGTTTGTATGTGTGTGTGTATTGTTTGGTTATCAGCTTAAAAATCACAAGATCTATACATTTCACAAGGAGAACATTATTTCTCATAAGGGTGGTGACCTGCAGCCTCGGAATCAGGGCCTCTGGCTTAGGTTCTAGACTTGATGGTGGGGTTTAGCTGGGAGCCCAGTTGTTCTCCATCAACAATGCTCCTATAAAATTTTTTTAAGATATTTTGTATTATACTTTAAGTTTTGGGATACATGTACAGATCTTGCAGGATTGTTGCATAAGTATACACATGCCATGGTGCTTTGCTGCCTCCATCCCACCATCACCTACACTAGATATTTCTCCCAATGTTATCCCTCCACAGTCTCCCCACCCCTTGCCATCCCTCCTCTAGACCTTCATCCCCAACACACCCCAGTGTGTGCAGTGTGCCATGTTCCCTTCCCTGTGTCCATGTGTTCTCATTGTTCAACACTGACCTACAAGTGAGAACATGTAGTGTTTGGTTTTCTGTTCTTGTGTTAGTTTGCTGAGAATGATGGTTTCCAGATTCATCCATGTCCCTGCAAAGGACATGAACTCATCCTTTTTCATGGCTGCATAGTATTCCATGGTGTATATGTGCCACATTTTCTTTATCCAGTCTATCATTGATGGGCATTTGGGTTGGTTCCAAGTCTTTGCTATTGTAAACAGTGCCACAGTGATCATATGCATGCATGTGTCTTTATAATAGAACAATTTATAATCCTTTGGATATATACCCAGTAAGGGGATTGCTGGGTCAATTGGTATTTCTATTTCTAGATCCTTGAGGAATCGCCACACTGTCTTCCACAATGGTTGAACTAATTTACACTCCCACCAATAGTGTAAAAGCGTTCCTATTTCTCCACATCCTCTCCAGCATCTGTTGTCTCCAGAATTTTTAATGATCGCCATTCTAACTAGTGTGAGATGATATTTCAATGTGGTTTTGATTTGCATTTCTCTAATAACCAGTAAAGATAGAATTTTTTCATGTTTGTTGGCCACATAAATATGAGAAATTCTTCTTTTGAAAAGTGTCTGTTCATATCCTTTGCCCACTTTTTGATGGGGTTGTTTGTTTTTTTCTTGAAAGTTTGTTTTAGTTCTTTGTAGATTCTGAATATTAGCCCTTTGTGAGATCCAAAATAGACAAATGGAATCTAACTAAACTTAAGAGCTTATGAACAGCAAAAGAAACAATCATTAGAGTGAACAGGCAACCAACAAAATGGGGAAAATTTTTTGCTCCTATAAAATATTAACAAATTATTTATATACTTTCCCTTCAATCCCAGAGATAGCTATAAAAACTCCATGATTGCTGTTTTTTCATATTATCTCAGTAGTCTAAAAGTATCCTAGCCTATATGCAGGAATAGGTAAAGGCCCCTTAAAAATCGAGTTAGTTATGTTAGTTTTATAAACCAAAAATAAAATTCTAAGCCCTTAACCAACTGAATGAACCCCTACTCTCAGCCAAGAGTATCCAAAGTATGTCTGAGAAATGAGTTCAGGCCACAAAGGGGTTATACGTCCCTCATGATACCCTCCTTGCTTTGGAATTCAGGCACAACTGACAAGCATTAGCATTAAAACAGATTTTAAAACTGACAATACAGATACTTTGTAGCAATAAGATACCAATTTCCATCCTGACTCTCATATAGCATCACATGATGGACAGCAGGCCCTATTTTGCCCAAAAAAATATTTCTTTGACTTATTTTTTAAATGTCCCTGAAAAAATGTCTTTTGTGGAGAAAATTATATTCTACAGAGAATCCCCTTCCCTTTTCAGGTCTTTTCCTGATCCAGGAGAGATTTAACTAAGAGTCTGGCACTTTTTTAGGTCCTGTAAGACACATTTGCTGCCTTTCTCTCTGAAGACTGCTGCTTGGAGACTTCACCTACATAATCAAACCTTGGTCTCCACAATCCCTTATCTTAATCCAGACTCTTTCCTATTGATTCCGGGTCTTTAGATAATAACTTAACTCTATTTACCAGTTGCCAATCAGAAAATCTTCGAATCTACCTATTACCTTTAAGGCTCCCCACTTCGAGTTGTCCTGCATTTCCAAACAGACCCAATGCATACCTGACATGTATTGATTGATGTCTTACATCTCCCTAAAACACATAAAACCAAGTTGTAATTCAATCACCAGGCATATGTTATCAAGGCCTTTTGGGACTGTGTCTTGGGCCTTGATCACTCATATTTGGTTCAGAATAAACCTCTTTAAATATTTTCCAGTTTGACTCTTTTGCATCAACAGTTCTTTTGCTGCTTCACTGTTACAATAGAAGGAACTAGAACTAGACTATTCATGTGTGGGGATCATGTGCATATGTGGTAAGCAAACATACATGTTACATACATCCAGTGTTTACTTTGGGATGGAGACTTAACATTAAAATGCAGCAAACTTTGGCTCTATACCTCCAAAGGTGAAACTTAAGATGTAGGGTGCTTACTGCTCAGCTTCTGTCACCTGGCAGAAGCCACCTGTGGTCAGGGTACATTTAACAGGAAGGAAACTGTTCAGAGTCATAGCAAATCCACAGGAAGTACAGGGAGTCTGGCTGCAATGTCAGGCATTGGTCAGTGGAGTAGTTTTCTGTTCTTTGTTTTCCAGGTCTGGTTTCTGTTTAACTCTTAGAAAAAGAACAATCTGGCAACAGTTAGCTAGGGAAGGGGGTGTACTAAGACATGACCAATCTCCATCCTGAGATGGACCTGAAATTTAGTTTTTAAAGGTGTTCTGGGGTCTCCTTGGCTAAGAGTGCTCTGTTCAGTCAGTCAGGGGGCTTAGGATTTTATTTTAATTTCATACAACTCTTTACAAACATAAAAGCCACTCTTAGCTCAGGGCAATATAAAAGTTGGCATCAGACTGGATTTGGCTCTGGTGCTATGAGGAAAGGGGACGCTATGAGGAAAAATCCCAACATATTCCCCATCGCAAACAGTAACTAGGAGTATGCTGACTGTTGTCCCAGGAAATAGGAGTTACAGAAATAAGATCAGGCCAAACCCAGAGAGCGCTTCCTGGAGGAGCTATGCTGCTGAGAGGGCTGGGCAGGGCTAGGAGGAAGCTTCAGTGGAGTGGGGAGGGTGCAGGTGGAATAAGCAGGAAAAGAAAGGCTCTGCATGGTTCGAATCTGTGGGCTGAGGGGTAAGTGTGGCCTGAGAGGAGGCAGAGGCCTGAAGTCTCAGATCCTTGTGGGATGTGCCAGTGATTGGGGTTAGAAGGCAACAGCAAGCAGCTGAAAGAGTTAAGCAGGAGTGCAGGATTTTCCAGCCTTGGCTGCAGAGCGGTGTGGGCGGAGGGAGCAACAGGACAGAGGCTTGTCCAGACAGAGGCCATGCAGGGACACAGGAGGGAGAGAACAGGGCTGAGACTTCTCCACTGATGAAGTTTGTCTGGAAGGTACCAAGCCTCCTCTTTAGAGAGGAATTGCTTGGGGATGTGGGACTTTGAAATCAGCCTTGGCTGTTCTGCCTTTCCCACAGCCCTTGGACCTTCTAAAGATGAACCAAGTCCCCATTGAGTGTGTCAGGTGCCATCAGCCTGGTTATGCTAACTCTTAGGCAGGGGGTGCTCTTCCCCAGTCAGAGGAGGAGGCCACTGCCTAATGGAAAAGAGGCCTGAGGTCTCCATGGGCCGAGCTTCTGAAGCATCTCACCAGGGTCAGTTCCTTTGCTGTTTTTATGGCCTCTGCAGGAGTGTCCATGATCATGACCTCAGCCTCCTGTTGGCTTCACTTTCTAGTCAGGTCTTGGGGGTGCCTGGCCACAGCAGGTGTCATCTAATCCCCACAGTCCACCATATACATGCTTCTCACTCTGAGGGGTCAGCAAGTTCACTGTGAAATGAGTCACTTGTTAAAAGTGACTCCATTTTGAAACATTTAGGATCACAAAACATTATTATTTATCACCCTCTACCCTACTGACCTGGAAATGGAAAGCCAAGTCCTGCTTGCTGACTTGTGCACTTGTCTTACAGGTCCTGAGAGCCCACCGGCGAGCCCCCCACCTCTGTCCTAGGATTCAGAAGACAGGTTAGACTGCTTTGTCCACAGGCAGCCGACAGTCCACTCATGGAGATAAGGAATGAAGTAAAAATACGAGAAATAATTTTAAAATCTTGATAATTAGCAATAGGAAGAGAGCATTGTGGGAGGAGGTAGAATGCTAGACAGTGGGGAAGGCAGCCTCCCACAGGCTATGGTGCTCTGAGCTGGACAGGACTTGCATTCTAGTACTTGAGTTCATGTTATTTGGAGACCCTGGATATTTCCAGAGGTAAATGAAGGGAGCTTTGTTCTGGGAAGCCATCTTGGCTACAGTATGGGTAATGGGTTGAAAATGGAGTGATTGATGGGACAGAGAACCCATCTGATTTCTGCTTTTATTTCACTCATCTTGATGAACTTAACTGCCTGTCCAACAGATGATGCCTGCAATGTGAGCAACTGTGGGAATGGACCTTCCCTCTGGTCCTGGTTCATCCCAACACAGCCCTCATCCCAAATGCTGAAGCGACTCATTAACCAAGCCCAGCTAGAGAGATGGGAGCTACTGGCTGATAATGACTCTCATTCGTTATTGAGTGACAGTAATGATTCAAGTGAAACCAATGACAATCTTTTTTCCCCTCAAACAAGAAACTTCGTGCCAAACTGGTTGTTGATGATGCCTCAAAGACAGTAAGACGTCCTTAAGGAGTTTCCCAGCTTTGTGTTCCCATTGTAGAACGCTTTTAAAGAAACAGTTAGGTTTATAGTCAATAAAACCCCACAGACTTCTCAGTCTTACTTAAGTCAGTTGTCTATATATTGAAGAAATGATGAAAATGATGCATGTGGTTCAGCTGAGCCTGCCTTGATTCTGCTTTTCACAAGTGTGTTACCTCCAAAGTTACAGGATTGTCAGTCTGACACTAAACTGGGGCCTGGGTGAAGAATAAGCTCAGTGCGACATCTTACTCTACATTCAGCTTCAGGGTGGAGGAAGATAAGGACCACTTTTTGTTACTTTCCTGGAAAAATCAAGACCCTAAATGCAGAGGCAAATTCCCTGGCTGATTGGGAGTGGGTCCTGTTATAATTTTACCCTGTGGCCTCCATGGGTGGTGAGCCTGAGCCCTCATAGAAACCTCTGTTTTTAGTTATTTCATCCTGTTAGGATGAAATATTCCTATTCACAAACCACAGTGAATTTGAAACAGTGAGACCATAGTCCACAGAGCCTCCAGCTGTGGAGAGAAATGAAAAAAATACACTTCAAAGCAAGCTTTCCAAAGGCTTGCCTGATGGAGGGAAGCTGAGTTGGAGGGAAGAGAGAAGCAAACTTTAATCTGAGCCCCCTCACTCAACATCAATTCTGCTTCCTCATCAGCACATAGCGTCACCATCAGACTGGCCATCTGGGTACTCAGGACCACTGTTTGGACAAATGGTCGGGAATGGGGCTTTTCAGCCAGTAGGGCTGAATAGAGCTAAGTATTTAATACACATTTTCACTTTAAGAGGATTTTGTAGCTGTAGACTTTTTATTTCCACTGTTTATCAACCGATCTGTAAGTAAAAGTTAAGGATATTCTGTAGAGAAATGACATCAGGAAAAATAATATTAAAATATATTTTCGTTTTTATTCCATATTTATTCCTTTCAACTTTAAGAGAGCAATACAACTTGAGCATATATGTAATCTGATCAGATTTTCACTGTGAACTTGTGGAAGCTTCAAGTTCAATATTATAATTATTTGCAGTAAAATATCTGAAGCCAGTAGGGTGCATTTAGGAAAGGAATTTTGCCTATCAAATATCACCTGCAGAAGCTGTGTTGCACTGTCAGCTCTGAATGACTACACTTCGGCTGATATTGAACGGTTAGGGTTGCTGAAGGTGGCAATACCGCCTATGGCCTGAGTAGTGAGATACATCACTAGCAAAACGAAACAGAAAAGAACTTATCTAGTGCCCAACTGTTGGATTATCACTCACATGAAAGTTTGAGTGTCAGAGCCTATGGACCGGAAAAACATCTGTGAGAATTTCCCAGACCCAGGTGAAATTGGAGAAAAATGAAAACATGGATGGCAGTGATTGCAGCCTTCTAATCCGTGGCTATATTAATGAAATATTATTTTGGAAGCCAGAGAAAGTGTCTGTTTTAAAATGCAGACGTACAAAATTGCTGATTGAAAAGTGAGCTGTAAGCGACCACTTCACTAATGAGCTAGGAAGAATAAATAGAATGTGTGTAATCTCAGCTAAAAGTCTAGGCAGTGAATATTCCCAGAGACTGAGGCAAAACTCGATACATGTATTTTCAGGTTGCAGTGGGGACTCACGAAGCAAGTTTCACATAGAATACAATTTTAGTTCCATAGGCACATTAGTCACGGTTCTTCAGAGAAACAGAACCAACAGGATGCCTAAAGATGGAAAGAGATTTGGCATAAGGAATTGGCTCCCATGATTATGGAGGCTGACAGTCCAAGATCTGCAGGGCGAGTCAGCAGGATGGAGACCCAGGAGAGCCAATGGTGTAGGTCCAGTCGAAGTCCAAGGCTTGAGAACTGGGAAACCTGATGGTAGAATTCTAGTCTGAATGCTGGTAGGCTTGAGATATCAGAAGAGTCAACCCTTTAGCTTGAGTCTGAAGGCAGGAAAT
>CM052660.1:5292043-5311367 GCA_028533165.1 Leontopithecus rosalia
TATATATATATATGTCACAATTTCTTTATCCACTTATTGATTGATGAGCATTTGGGCTGGTTCTGTATTTTTTCAATTGCAAATTGTGCTGATATAAACATGCGTGTGCAAGTATCTTTTTCGTATAATGACTTCTTTTCCTCTGGGTAGATACCCAGTGTGGGATTGCTGGATCAAATGGTACTTGTACTTTCAGTTCTTTAAGGAATCTCCACAGTGTGGAGACTCCATTGTGGTTGTATTAGTTTACATTCCCACCAGCAGTGTAAAAGTGTTCCCTTTTTACCACATCCACACCAACATCTATTAGTTTTTGATTTTTTGATTATGGCCATTCTTGCAGGAATAAGGTGGTATTGCATTTTGATTTTGACTTGCATTTCGCTGATCATTAGTGATGTTGAGCATTTTGTCATGTTTTTTGGCCATTTCTTCTTTCGAGAGTTGTCTATTCGTGTCCTTAACCCACTTTTTAATGGAATTGTTTGTTGTTTTCTAGCTGATTTGTTTAAGTTCCTTGTAGATTCCAGATATTAGTTCTTTGCTGAATGTATAGATTGTGAATATTTTCTCCCACTCTGTGGGTTTTCTGTTTACTCTGCTGGTTGTTTCTTTTGCAGTGCAGAAGCTTTTCAGTTTAATTAAGTACTTTATTTTGGTTGTATTTGCTTTTGGGTTCTTGGTCATGAAGTCTTTGCCTAAACTAATGTCTAGAAGGGTTTCTCTAATGTTATCTACTAGAATCTTTATGGTTTCAGGTCTTAGATTTAAGTCTTTGATCTAACTTGAGTTGATTTTTGTATAAAGTGAGAGATGAAGATCCAGTTTCATTCTTCTACATGTGGCTTACTAATTATCCCAGCACTATTTGTTAAATAGGGTGTCCTTTTTCCACTATGTTTTTGTTTGCTTTGTCAAAGATCAGTTGGCTGTAAGTATGTGGCTTTATTTATGGGTTCTCTATTCTGTTCCATTGGTCTGTGTGCCTATTTTTACACCAATACCATGCTGTTTGGGTGTCTACGGTCTTACAGCATAGTTTGAAATCAGGTAATGTGATGTAACCAGATTTGTTCTTTTTACTTAGTCTTTCTTTGGCTTTGTGGGTTCTTTATTTTGTTCCATATGAATTTTAGAATTTTTTTCTAGTTCTGTGAAGAATAATGGTGGTATTTTGATGGGAATTTCATTGAATTTGTAGGTTGCTTTTGGCAGTGTGATCATTTTCACGATATTGATTCTACCCATTCATGGGTATGGGATGTGTTTACATTTGTTTGTGTTGCCTATGACTTCTTTCAGCAGCGTTTTGTAGTTTTCCTTGTAGATGTTTTTCACCTCCTTGGTTAGGTATATTCCTAAATATTTTGTTCTGTTTTTTTTTTGTTTTCAGCTATTGTAAAACGGGTTGAATCTTGATTTCATTCTCAACTTGGTCACTGTTGGTGTATACCAGAGGTGATTTGTGTACATTAATTTTGTATCTTGAAACTTTGCTAAATTCATTTATCAGATATAGGAGCTTTTTGGAGTGTTTAGGATTTTCTAGGTATACAATGATATAATCAGCAAACAGCAACAATTTGACTTCCTCTTTATGGATTCAGATGCCCTCTATGTATTTCTCGAGTCTGATTGCTCTGGCTTGGACTTCCAGTACTACATTGAATAAAAGTGGTACCAGAAAATCTTAAGAGAATTGTCAGTTGTGTTAAAGTGGGTTGATTGCTTGTATGTTCAGTTCTGCTTTGTGTTATACGACCATCATTTTCAAATGCCTTTGCGCAAATGAAGCTTGAGAGGTATACAACTAAGTTATATTCCAGCCAGAGCTGCCAGATTTAACAAGTAAAAATAGAGGAGGATGCCCCCCAAAATTTGAATTTCAGATATACACTTTTTAAAATATGTCACAAATAGTGAATAAAAATTCAAATGTAACTGGATTCCCAAATTTTAACTGGCAATTCCAATTTCAATACAAGGTCAAGTTTATAAAACTACCCTTAAGGTTAGTTAAAACCTGCCCTTAATTTTAAGTTTGCAGGTTTATCTGTCCTAATTTTCGTGTGTATTTACAAAACAAATTTACTTTTTAAAATTTGAACTTCTATTCCATTTCAAGCTATACAAATTTGAATTAAAAGAATGAATTTTCTTTAAAAAGTGAAATTGGTAAATGGAAATATATTTGATGATCATAATGACAAGTTGAAAATCTTAAAAAAGAAATAATGACTGCAATAGGTATTTTCATGGGAAGATTTCCTGAGTGGTCAAGTTAGACTTTTCCGCCAGCATTAATGTTATTTTGACTTGATTTTTAGTTCTTTTTGGTATCAAGGCTTGTGAGTAAAGTCACCTCATATTTCAGTGCCACGCTACAGAGCTGATATAACCTTAGCAACATGAACCCACATATTCACCCCCACACCCCACCACATTTGTTTGCTCTTTCAAGCCATTCAGTTTGTGCTCACTCAGTTCCTGCTACCAGGAACACCTTCCACCCAGCCCACGTGGAGAAGCTCAGCTTAGCCTTCAGGACTCAGGAGTAGAGACTGAAACCACCGTTGCTGATCTAACCCACTCCATCTTGCTTCCAACCTCCAAGTTGTCCTTGTTCATTCCTGGGCACAGGCCGAACTAACTTTGGGGGGAACTTAATTTATAGCTTAACTTTGAAACAAAGACAGTGACAGCCCTTTCCCCAAACAAACCCCCTTCCTGCCTGGGGACTAGACTGCCTTTGTAGGACTAACAACTTAGCAACAAGCTTCAAAATGATGATTTAGGAGTTCGGCTGCTAGGGGCTACAAAATTCTGGTCCTCCCGGAATTGCTCCGGGGGTTAACATCACTATTCTAAAACCTAAAATCAGTGGTTGAGCTATTGTGCAGACTCTGCACTTGACGGATCAGCTGGCACCACCCAGATGGATAAACTGGCTCATCTGATCTTGTGGTCTCCTCTCAGGAACTGATTCAGCTTAGGAGGGCAGCTTTGACTCCCTTTGATTTTATCTCTGACCCAACCAATCAGCAGTCCTGACTCAATGATCCCTACCCACCAAATTATTCTTAAAAACCCTAAGCCCAAGTCTTTGGAGAGACTGATTTGAGTAATAACAAAATTCTGGTCTCCCAGACAGTCAGCTCTGCATGAGTTATACTCTTTCTCAATTGCACTCAAGACAATTATCACTCAAGATAATTGCAATCAAGACAATGATCACTGTCTTGATAAGTGGACTCTGTCTAGTGGACAAGGTGGACCTGTTGGACAGTTACATTGTCTCATAATGAAGTCCTCTGTGGGCAACATGCTACCACATAGATGGGCATAGCCCCCCTTTCTCCAACTGTATTGTCCTCCCTGATTGACTCCCTGACATTTCCCAACTCATGTGCAAGCTGTTTTCATAGAGTCACAAGTATATACTAGACAGTGTTTGCTGAAAGAATGAAGACATAGGCCTGTTCACAATTTGGTAAACTTTATTCAAGCCCCTTAAATATAATATCAATTCAGTAAAAAACTAATTAATCTGCCTGCTTTTTGCCCCCTCTCAAGTCTTCAAAAAATAATGTAACTCCAGATTAGTTAACCAGAAGCTGCTATTATTTTATGAGGCACGTCAGATTTAATTTTAAAACGCATTAGTGAAGAGTTTGTTTTTCCTTCTATTCTCCTCCTTGGTGAATAGTTAGGTTTCTTTCCATGTGGAACTTTTGCATTTAAATCATATAATTTACTAAAGAGGGGAAGGCATGCAAAATGAGACAAATGTTTGAAGATGCATGGGGCTTCGCTTCTTTTTCCTGTTATATTATTGGTTAATAAAATACTTGTCGGCTGGCTTAGTTTATTTCTAATGATGATATGGTAAAGGTAAGAGTAAACCTAGAAATCAGCCAGGTAACCTCAAGGCCAGGATAAAGATGAAAGGCAGTGAGAAGCCCAGAACCTTCTATTTTATAATAGCAAACATTGTTTTCCTGCAACAAAATCCCATTTTTCATAAAATATTTCAAATTTCATGTGGTTTCTTGGTGCAAGAACTAATACTTACTGCTTGCTGTATGCCCCTGGCTTGTCAGGCCACAAGAAGTAACTGTGAGTGAGATGTGTCTCCTAAAAAGCCACATAATTTTTAGCAGAAGATACAAAATATGTATGAATAATCACCTTAGGGAATTAAACAGCACAGAAAGTGTGTGTATGTGCAAACATGGAAAAGGAATGAATTCATTTTGCCTAGGAATTAAGGAAAGACAAATGAGCTGCTTAAGGATTACTAGGGGCTCCATGGGACATGAGGAGAGAGCGAGGACACTGTGGGCAAAGACACTTGCCCTGGCACACTTGGCAAGTGTTGGGAGGAGTTCCAGATGACCGGATGGTAAAGGATCTTGCATTCATGGTAAGAAATTTGGACTGTATTTTATATTCGTGATATTTTAAGAATAATAAGGGAACATTAAAAATATAAGTAGGGTAGTAATATGGGCAAAGGACTGCAGGGCACTGAAGTTAGGAGACCACCAAAGCATCCCAGACAGTCTTGGCTGTGGGTATGAAGAGCACAGGTCTCAGTTAAGAGTTAAGAAGAAGAAAGTGACAGGTTTAGTGATAAAATAGAGGAGTCTGGGGGAGGAAGTGGTCAGTGTCTAAAAGGACCAGAGTGAATGCAGGACTAGCAGCATTCGGTGGGGAAGAAACCGAGTTCCAGATTGGAAATGTTGGATTTGAGGGGCCAACAGGACATGCTTCTAAAGGCTGGAGGTATGAATCTGTGATTTAGGAGGAAAGGCAAGGCCGGAAATGACGAGGGAGGAGTCCCTAACCGTCTGTGTCTGCTCAGCAAAGGCAGGGACTTTGGGCCTTGTGTTCACCGCCATGTGGCCTGATATGCAGTCGGCTTCTAGTAAATATTGGGGGAAAAGTGGATGGGACGTCTAGTTTCAGCTTTGACACACAAAAAGCTTAGAGGTCATCACTCCCCGCCTTGCAACAAGAAAAAGCTGAACCAGCTGAAGACCAGTGACTTTTATCGGACTCATCAGAGAACTGAGGCCTCAGGACAAACTGCTACCCTAAAATCTGGAGAGACAGGCAAATTTAGAGTCACAGCTTGAAGCAGATCTAGAGATCTGCTCGCCAGAAGCAGAGGTTTCTGGGGCCATAAACTGGTAGGAACATTTAAATGGGAATGTTAACAAATTGCTGGAGGCTGAGTGTGAACTACTGTGAGAGTGAGAAACTCCTGGGGGTCCCCAGACTTTCCCTGGTTTGACTTCCAGGAATCCCACCAGGCTACTGTTAAATTAAGCCTAAAGCTGCCTCCTTACACATTTTGAATTCAGCCTAAGTATTTGTCTGTACATAGTGAACTGTAACCTAAATGGATGTGTAAACAGACTGTAACCTACTCTTGCGTCAATCATCGATCACCTAAACCCAGGAGGTTGAATCTGCAGTAAGCTGAGATTGCGTCACTGCACTCCAGCCTGGGTGACAGAGTGAGAACCTGTCTTAAAAAAGTCACGGTGGCTCAAGCCTGTAATCCCAGCACTTTGGGAGGCCGAAATGGGTGGATCACGAGGTCAAGAGATTGAGACCATCCTGGTCAACATGGTGAAACCCCGTCTCTACTAGAAATACAAAAATTAGCTGGGCACGGTGGCGTGTGCCTGTAATCCCAGGTACTCAGGAGGCTGAGGCAGGAGAATTGCCTGAACCCAGGAGGCGGAGGTTGCGGTGAGCCGAGATCGCGCCATTGCACTCCAGCCTGGGTAACAAGAGTGAAACTCTGTCTCAAAAAAAAAAAAAAAAAAAGCAAAACAAAAAAATAAAATCTAGCAAGGTATTTTTTAATATATTGACACATTTATTCTAAAGTTTATATGGAAAGGCTAAAGACTTGTCAATAGCCAACACAATGCTGAGAAAAAGGACAATGTTGAAGGGATCATGTTATCCAGTTTCAAGACTTACTATAAAATCAAGTAATCAAGGCACACAGTATTAAAGAAAGAAGAGAGACATAGATCAATGGAATATGATAGACAGCCCAGAAATCAACCCCTACACATATAATCAACTGATTATGATGAAATGGATGAAAGATCTAAAGAAATTAGATCTTAAGAAATTAAGTAAATTACCTAATTCTTTTACCTTTTAATATCCTATTAAATTGGATATTAAATATTCCATGGTCATTTTAATGTCCATGGGATCAGTAGTTATGACCTCTCTATTGCTTCTGATATTGGTAATTCGAGTCTTCTCTTTGTTTTTTTGGGTAGCCTGACTACAGGCTTATCTATATTATTGAACATTTCAAAGAACCGGCTTTTGGATTTAATTTTTTCTATTGCTTTCTTGTTTATAATTTTACTGATTTTTCACTCTAATTTGTGCTATTTCTTTTTTTCTGTTTGTTTTAGAATTTAATTGCTAATCTTTCTTTAGTTTCCTAAGGTGGAAGCTTAAATTGTTTATTTTAGATCTTTCTTCTTTTCTAATATATTCATTTTGCATTTAGTGATATAAATTTTCCTCTAAGCACTGCTTTAGCTGCATCTCACAGATTTTGACAAATTGTATGTTTAATTTTATTTAGTTCAAAATATTTTGAAATTTCTCTTGGAGACTTCTTATTTAACCATGTGTTACTGAAACTGTCCCTCAAAAATTTTTATAAATTGATTAAAGGAAAAAAAAGATTAAGTAGGCTTGCAGAACAATCAGCAGCAATCAGTAAGCCAGCTTGCCCTTTGTCCCTTTCTTTGTAGGTAGTTGCCACTTACTACCCCAGAATAATGTAACCCTTGTCACAAGACTCTTTGTTCCTTTTCTGTTCTATATATAAGATCTAAGACATTGAAGGATGATAAGCCTTCCTTTCTGAGCTTCTCCTTTAGGTTCTGCATACCACCAACAGTAGCTGGTTCAAAGGGCCCAGCAAAAACCTAACTCATGGAAGAATGCAGTTTTGATATCCTAATTATTTCCTCCCCTTATCTCAACTAATTAATGACCCCAATTTTCCAGCCTCTCATCCTCCACAATCCCCTTAAGAACCCTTCCCCGGGACCCCGCATAGAGACAGATTTTAGGCTTGAGGTTTCCTCCTGTCTCCTTGGTTGGTGTCCTTGAGATTATTAAACTCCTTCTCTGCTGCAAACCCCACTGTCTCAGTGTATTGGTATGTCATACATTTTGGATTTGATTTTTGATTTGTCAGTAAATAGTGGTGGAATGATTAGACAGCCATATGTAAAAAAATAGCTTCCAAAGAGGACAGTGTAGAAGGGGAGAAAAAGGATAACTTTATGATGAAGAAACCTGACAAACATGACCTCAACCGAGTGATTAAGGTTACAGGTCAACATGATGATAAATCGTTGTGATAAATCTTAATATGATGTGATGAAAACGGCACTTTATCTCTGCCATCTTCCTCCAAATAACTCCATCTGAGCCTAATTATGAGGTAAATACCAGACAACCCAAACTGAGGAGTGTTCTGCAAAATACCTGACCAGTGTTCCTCAAACTGCCAATGTCATAAAAAAAAAGTCTGAGAAATTGTCATGGCTAAGAAAATGTGATCACTAAATATAATGTGTTTTCTTTTTGTTTGTTTGTTTGTTTTTTAAGATGGGATCCTGGAACAGAAAAAGAACATTAGGTAAAGCTGTAAAATAATAATGTATTAATAATTTTTATTAACAATAATGTTTATTAATTGTAGCAAATGTACCATACCAAGGTAAGATGTTAGTAACAGGAGGAACTGGTTACAGAGTAGATGGGAGCTCTCTGTGCTATCTTCATGCTTTTGCGTAAATCTAAAACTGCTCTAAAAGAAAAAGTGGTTAGAGGGATGAATAGATCTGACTCTTTGTGGAGAGCTCATAGAAGGCAGAAAATGGGGTTGTTTTGGAATGTCAGCAACATGTAGGAGAAGAAGCGCCAATGAAGAGGTGCAGAAGCTGAGGAATTAGAGAGAACACAACAGAAGGCAAAGTCCCCAGAGGCATAGAGAGAATGGGCAAGTGGGGAACGTGTTGGAGTGTGGAATGCCTCAGAAGGTCAGCACTTAATAGGATACCTGGAAGGGGAAACTTTTCAAAAGTTCAGGAGACTTTCCCAGAAGATAGGTCTTCTAAAGGAGCAAGAAAAATGATAAAAATAGCTAAATGTGATTGTGAGAGAAGTGCTAACTGGGGAGGGGGCCACTGAGGAGGTAACTTATCATGAATGTTGGAGAGCTCAGAACAGATTACCATCTGGACATGAATTGCCCAAGTCCACGGCTCCCTCATCATCTCAGCAACCTTGATAGGCTCTGGATGTCCAAATGGGAGCTAGGAGCAGGGTTGAGGAATAAGGTATAAGACAGATGAAACCTTCTGCACAAAAGAGGGAGGCAAATCAGGGGTGGCTGGAGGCAATCTTCAAGGATAGGAACATAGTGAGAAAAGACATGAGGTTGGGCAGTGAGATAGTGAGGCCAGGGCAGCCCTTGGGGGTAGGTATGGTCTTCTGCAGTCAGGGGTGGAGGGAAATTTGAGGAACAGATGCCCAATCCTGGAGTCCCAGATTTCTGCTCTGAGGTTCAAAGTACTGTCCCCTCTGTGGCCCACACACACCCAGAAACAGCAAAGGGGACAAAATTCTGAAGATACAAGGACACAAGCACCCAGAAGTCTCCAGGTGGGCACTGGACTTTTCATTCACCCTAACTTTCATTTTCATAAAACTGATACATGCTTATATTTTAGAAAGTGAAATATTGCTATGAAGCTTTTATACAAACTTTTTACTCTGACTCATTTCTTCTCATTTTCAAGTCCAAATTCTTGGTGGTAACTACAGTTCACCCCAGAGCAATGAGGGGATCAGGGGCACCAAGTTCCCACACAGTTAAAAATCCATGAATGACTTGTGACTCCCCCAAAACTTAACTACTAATAGACTGCTGGTGACTGGAAGCCTTACTGATAAACAGTCAATTGACACATATTTTGTATATTATATGTATTATATACTTTGTTCTTAAAATAAGCCAGAAATGAAAATTATTATTAAGGAAATCATAAGGAATAGAAAATATATTTACTATTCACTAAGTGGCAGTGGAAAATATATTTATCATTCACTGAGTGGCAGTGGATCATCATAAAGGTCTTCATCCTCACCATCTCCATGTTGAGTGGGCTGAGGAGGAGGAAGAGGAGAGGCTGGTCCTGCTGTCTCAAGGGTGGCAGAGGTAGAAGAAAATCCATGTGTAAATGGACCCAGGTTGTTCAAGGGTCAGCTGCATTTATGGTTCTTCCAGCTAGGTTTTATTGCTGTTGTTGTTGTATTTTGCTTCATATTTCCAAAACATGTGACATCACTGCCATTTCTTTCTTTTTTAAAAAATTTTTTAGACATTTTCCTTTGAGCTCCTACAACACAGACATAGGTTTGGTCCCACCACTACCGCACCTCCACTTCCTGTCCCCATTTCCCATTCTTCCATTCAAATTATAGCATGACTTTTTGGTTACATTAATGCACATTGTTTACATTACTTTAACAACTTAATTATTATTTATAGCTGAACTTTGTAAAATTTCTAAGATTGTATTTTCTGCCTTGTACAACCTGTATTTTCTTTCTTTCTTTTTTTTAAATCAATTGCTAATTGTTCCCGAAACTTTCCAGCAAAGCAATAAAATTCTGTTCAACAGCATCAAGGGTACCATGCCATTCACCCAGCTTTCTCTTTCTCTCTCTTCACCTGTGAGATACAGAGGGCTCTAGAGAGCAGTGAAGAAGGGGATCCAGAGTAGGCTTGCTGAGAGGGGCCCAGCAGGGAAGGCTGGGCAGTTGGGGATGAGCAGGAGCTTCCATTTCAAAGTAGGCACTAAACTGGAGGCCAGGAGACCTGGGGAGACTCCGCAGGCCTAGACGCCCTCGATGGAGCCAAGGAAAAACATTATTTTGCAGGGCCTCGTTCCAGCAAGCCTGCCCCAGGTGCCCTTGGGGTGCTACTGATAGAGTCTTTTCTAAGTCCAATGAGATGCGTGACGTTGTTGTGAGTGTTCCAGGAGAACCAATAAAAAACAAAACGCTGTTAGCACAGTGCCTGGTATCCACCTGGCACTCAACACCTGTTCTTTGCCCGGCCTTGCGTGCTTTGCTCTGCTGCCTCCTTGTGGTGAGCGGCAGCGTAACTCTGCAGGGTCCCTCTGTGTGGTGGACTCAGTTGTTCTAGATGAAAACAGCCTCTTTTAAACCTACCACCTGGCTACACCAACTCAATATTCACGTAGGAACCCCCAAGCAAGGCCCCTATGCAAGGGTCAATAAGACACGGTTCCTTGTTCCTCCTTTACAGATTTTTATGACATAATAGGCGATGTAATATACCGATGTAACTAACTGAAGTGATGTAATAACTATTACATTATTACATTATTGTTAGTTACTAAGGTCCTTAGATTTTGCCTTCTACTTGAAAAGAGCTTATTACTTGGGTGATAGGTATTGAGAAGTAAATATTGTTATACTTAATTAGCAATTAAAAATGACAAAGTTGGAAGACTTTGAGCTTGGCTAATGTGGCTTTGATTAGTCATATATGATTTGAAATGGATTAAGTCAACACGTGGCTCTCCTGTGGCCTCATTCCTTATTTTCTACTCTTTCTTAGCCCTTTTTCCAGTAGGTCTGTGTGTGTTAAAGACAATGACTTTCCATACCTGTGTTGATTGTCCCTATTCTGTCTCTACTGGGCACAGGTAACCTCATATCCATGTGCCCTTCTCAAATAATCCTCTTTAAAGAGGGGAAATCAGGTTTGTGTAACTCTTCTTACACTGCATTTGGCAAACTGCCAGGATTATTAAGGTTCCCAATAAACATGTGTTTTTACAAAAAACTCGATTCTTATGCTCTCTGGAATAGCCAGAAAATCACAAGGAAATGAAGATGCTAGAACTTGGTGGACTAATTATGGCTAAGTTCTAAAGTGGAGGCTAAGATGTGTGACATTTCTGCAGTGATCCTTAGATATCATCTCAGATACCAGTTGGTGGACTGGCAAGTTAAGGAAGTGATTAAAAAGATGCACTCGTCAAACAACTTCCATGAAAGATTCATTTTTTCTTTCTTCAGCAACTTCCAAGCATATTTCTGCCTTTGGTTCCAGTAAGTCATGATCTTTCGCTGCTCCTCGTCCCCAGAGAGAAGTGCCTCTTCTATTTTAGAGGCTTTGCCCCGACCTGTCCGTTCAAAGAGAGCTGGTGAAATGAGGATCCAGGTTCAGGTGAGAGAGCGCTTGAACTCAGCATGTGGGCTTCCTCTTTCTTGCAGTGCTTTGAAGTGCAGTGTCCCTTCTCCCAGCGGCCGTGCTGGGCACCAGCTGGGAGCGAACTAGAGGGCAACAATGAACTGGCTCCAAGATCACCCAAGCTTGGTTTTAGCAGAATTGTGTAAGAGAACAGGGAAGTTTCACACCGGCCCAGGCATGGAGTTCCGGTTGCTCAACCTCTCTCTCTAGACTGAAAATGGCAGGAAAAAGAGAAGTTGAAAGACAAGAAAGAACTGTGTGGAATGTGCACCATCTAAGAAAACAGGATTGCTCTTCCTTCCCGGTTAATCTTCTGTATTTTTAGTAGAGACAGGGTTTCACCGTGTTAGCCAGACCTCTTGATCTGCCCACCTTGGCCTCCCAAAGGGCTGGGATTACAGGTGTGAGCCACTGTGCCCAGGTATTTTCTACTCTTAGCCCTTTTTCCAGTAGGTCTCTGTGTGTTAAACACAATGACGTTCCATTCCTATATTGGTTATCCCAATTCTGTCTCTACTGGGCACAGGTAACTTCACATCCATGTGCCCTTCTCAAATGATCCTTGGGCTTTGTGTACCAAGGGGCAGAGGCAAAGATATATTCTGCTACTTATATAACAATAGAGAAAACAAGTTGTCACAAAATTTGTATTGATAGTGTTCAAATGATAATGTATAATTATAATAGAACAAAGTTGAGGACAAAAAGCTAATACTTCTAACCAACCTTCTTTTTCCTGGACACTTTCTAGGCACATTTCTTCAACTGCTGCAATCAAATATGACTTAATTAACTTCCCATGGGTAAATGGCACCCCCTACTTGGTCAACAAATGAGACACTTGGAAACTTACTGTGGTCATAGCCTATTTTTCATTTTTCTTTCCTTTCTTATTTTTTTTTTAGGAGATGGTTTTGCCATATTGCCCAGGCTGGTCTCAAACTCCTGGATTCAGGCCATCTGTCTTCTTTGGCCTCCCTAAGTGCTGGGATTACAGGTGTGAGTCACCGCACCCGGTCCATTTTTTTAATTCTGTAAAGAAATTCAGCTATGGTGAGAGAGAGCCTGTTCTAACTACCTCATTTCCCTCACCATAGCTTCCATGAGAAGTAGTATTGTGAGGGGTGCTTGGTCTGGCCATGGTGATGGATGGTGGGTTCTTGGAACTGGGCAGCATGATGTCGTCGCATAAGAAACACAAGGCTTAGCTTAGCTGTCTGATTCAGTAACAAAATAATCCATACTCTACCTTGCCTTAAAATTGCAACATGTGAAGTCTACTTTTTTTCTTCTTTCCTTGTTTTGATATGATGGGTATGTACCAGTAAAAGACAAGTCATGCCCTGTCAATTCTGGTGGCTCTTGGGATGCTATGCTATGCTATATGCCATATACTATAGACATGGCTATACAGCATATATAGCTATATGCCATATGTCATACGCTATAGCATAGCATCTCAAGAGCCATATGTGTTGACAAGTTATGACTTTTGGTGACATGTCCAGTATGGTGACGAGTCCTATTCCATCCAAAACTTTCAGTATATGACCAAAAGAAACCACAAGTTTGGGGGTGCCCAGTTCTGCCCACGTAGCACTAAAGCAACCATGGATTGCCTATAAATGAATGAGTGTGCCATGTTCCAGCAAAACTATATTTCTGGGCACCAGGATTTTAATTTCATAGAATTTTCACATCATGAAACATTCTTCTTTTGAGTTTTTTCTTTCTTTCTTTTTTCTTTTTCTTTCTCTTCTTTTCTTTTCTTTTTTTTTTTTTTTGAGGTGCAGTCTCACTCTGTCACCCAGGCTGGAGTGCAGTGGTGTGATATTGGCTCACTGCAACCTCCGCCTCCTGAGTTAAGTGATTCTTGTGCCTTGGACTCCCGAGTAGCTGGGATTCCAGGTGCACACCACCACACTCAGCTAATTCTTTGTATTTTCACTAGAGATGGGGTTTCCTCATGTTGACCAGTCTGGTCTTGAACTCTGTACCTCAAGTGATCCATCAGTCACAGCCTCCCAAAGTGCTGGGATTATAGGCATGAGTCATAGAGCCTGGACTTTGAGTGTTTTCAACTATTAAGAAATGTAAAAACCATGCGTAGCTCAAAGGTCATACAAAAGTAGGTGGTGGGCCAAAGAAGATAAATAATTTAGAATTTCCTGCTGTGATTTTTTTTGTTCCATCTCTCCTCTTTGAAAGCCATAGATGGCATGCTTTTCATTTAGTAGGCTCTCTTAATTTTTAAAATCTTGCCTACTATTTTTATAATAAAGAACAAAGGCAAATTTCTATTTTTAAAACCACATCCACTAAATTATACTTGTTTGTAATACATCCACTGTTAATTATGTATCCATCCTGTACTTGATCTTTCATAAGAGGATGAAACAGAGGAAGGTCTCTAGGGCAGAGCCTCAGGACCAGGAAAGTAGCATTTCTCAGCCATCTCCATTTACATAGAAAGGGCATGCAGACAGCGGTGGGGAAAGCTTTGGGTTCAGACAAGTCTGGCTTTAAATTCACTTCACTGTTCTGAGCCATAGTTTCTTCATTTGTAAAGCTAAGCTAGTAATTGACTATTAATTGACTAGAAATTGACTATTACTAACTTAATATTGCTAGCTTACTATTACTGTTACTAGCTTACTACACTGATGGTTACTTTGTATTAGCAATCATATCTATAAACCTCTGCTCTTAGTAGGCGTTCACTGAAATGTCCTCATCACCCTAACTCTACTCAAGCCAGTCTGGTGCATCTTAGAAACGCTAGTTTCAGCTATAGGTGTCTGTATTCTTGAATACAATGCTCTAGCTCTAAACTTTTGCTCTGTCTTGGAGGTTTCACTCAGTCCGTTGTACAAGGACATTTGTAAAGCACGCAACACATCAGCTCTAAGTGGAACATCTTCATTTCTCAAAGGCCACAACACCGTATCTGGTTTCCTGAAAGACTGCTCTGTTGGATGGTAAACTGGACATCTCAGCAAAGACTCATCATTCTACGCTCAGCTGTGCTAAAAGTCTGTTTCACTGTGGGTGCCCCATTAGGCTGTCAAGAGGGCTTTGATGGGCTGTATGAACGAGCCTGTGTGAAATCTGAGCTCAAGAGTGGGTCTCTTCTGACAGGTCAGAATGTGCAAGCATCCATCTTACCAGGTACTTGAAAATGTATGGCTTTTTCCTGTTATAAATCTCATTTTAATTTCGTTTCTACAGTGAATGTGGAGATATGGTTATGCATACTAACAGCCTTACACATTGCAAATATGAAAAGGAAGAAAATATCCTTGCCAATGATAATAAAAATAAACTTGCTAATAGAAGAGTATTATTGTTGTAAAGTCTTAAATTTTTATATCTCAAATTTTCTTTCATGTATTATATATATTCACCAGGGCAGTGTAGCAAAATTAAAGCCATAGTGAATGACCAAAAAAAAAAAATACTAGGGTCAGTGTATCTCTTAAGAACTGCATAACAAATTATAACAAATGATTCTTTAAAAGTCTTCCCTCTTCTTCCCCTTGCAATTTCTTTCTTAGATGTTGACTTATTTAAACAATATACCAAATTGCCCTTAATTACCCCAATTTAAATATAAAATATGGTCTATTCTTTTTAGCAAAAAGGAAAGAAAATTGAAAATGAAAGTAATCAATATAAATAAATCAATAAAAATAAAATCTTATTCAAGATTACAAAAAGAACATAAAGAATGAAGCTCTACACTTTTCAAGAATCCTGAAACAGAAACCTTTCATTAAAGTATTAATTCTACTGACTCCAGAAGTCTGTCTTCTTCCCATAACCCCACCTGCCCTTAGGCTTCTCAGAGTAAAGTGGTCTCAGCCTAGCAAAGGGACGTTCACTCAAAGCGGGTGGAGTTGTTTGGTTCAGGTGCTGAAGCGAACCAGTGCCCTAGGCAGATTGGAACCACCCATGCATGCAGGTCTGGGGGCCTCAGTGTACGTGATGGATTGCCAGACTGGATTAGGGGCCTGGGGACAGGCGACTCCTCAACACCTCTAGGAGGAAGTGAAAATGATCCCTGGCAAGCATCTTTGATGCCTCTCCCATCTTTCAGTCTGCTTATGGCCTGGCCCTATGAAAGAAGCACACAAGCCAGACACATTTCTGACTTCAACTTCTTCCTACCTCCTTGGAAACTAAGCCCTATTCTGGATGAGGAGGTTTAGATCCAGGGACTACAGAAGGAAAAGGGAAACTGGAAAATGCTTGGACATCATTGTCAAATAACAAATCATCCCTTAGATAAAAATATACATGTCCAACCACTCACCAACAAGGGTGACAGCAAGGGTGTCAACCTAGATTCTCAAGGACATAATTTACATTATTATGATTGCTTTCATGGTCAGAGTAAAACTTATCTGGATTAACCAAACCCTACTGGCCTCTATGTCAACACTATCTCTGAATTTTCCTATCCCCCAGTTCTGCAAATTCCCCCAGCATAGAACGTGGCCTTCCAGCGCGGGGATTCAACACCAATGGCCCCCTGGCTGTGGCCCACTCAGTGTTGTATCTGCAGGGTCCAGCAGCAGGCCTGGCCCTGGGTAAGGAAGAATCAGACCCATCATAGGAGGCTGGGGACTGGGTGGGGGGGTAGGAGAGTTTATGAAAAGCTGAGGGTGCAACTGTACTCACTCACACATGTACTCATTCATTCATTCACTCAGTCAGTTGGTCAACTGCTACCACCTGTCCACAGTTTCCCTGGCTCTAGCAATGTTACTGCAGAAGAAGGCAGGTGGGCCCCTTCCCACATAAACCATAGGAGAAGATGCGGGAAGGTACTCGGTCTTCTGTGGCTGTGATGCCATATATCCCGGGGCCCCAGGAGCACACCCAAGGGCACAGAACTTGGACCTGGATTGTCAGAAGTGAGGTCTAGAAAAGTGAGGTCTCTCTAGGACCTGAGAGATGAAATAGCAGAAAGGTCAAGAAAAGAGGGTAGGTAGGCTCCTACCAACATAGCTCAATATTATCTGTGGCCTCTGGGAAACAAGTCACTTCTCTTGCCTGAGCCTCAGTTTCCCCATAAGTAAAATGGGTGTCATTGGATTGTCATGAAGGCTTAATGAGATATGCACAGGAACCATCAGAGTCCCTGACGCCTTCCCTGAGCTTCAGTCTGTCTGACGCATGAATGGGTCACTCCTGGGGTTGAGAAAGACTCGATGACTCATAGGTCTAATTCTCTCTAGATCACAGCAGGGACAGGGACGCAACTCCAGTTTTCTTTTTTCTTTCTTTCGCTTTTGGGTGAAGGGCCAATTTAATATTCTATTCATTGCCTTCCATGAACTGGGTGAAACTAAAGATATTTTCAATTCTTTGTGTTCAGCCACTGGTGAAAACTGACCAAAGAAAACAGCTCATTGCAGGTACCCGGGAGTTCGCCTTGAATAATGTTAGTTAGTAAATTTAAACTAGATTAAAAGAAAGAGCGTTCTCAAAATTTTAACCTAGAGATGGGGGATGATCCAAAGGACCGAATGCCTACAAGCCCTGGGAAAGGGCCAGCTCTGGTCACATTAATTGCCTTCCCTGTCACTGACAGCTGACAGATCTTCTAATATGAGGACAGGTTTTTAGTTAAGGTTCCTAAATGACACTGTGGAAAAGTGAGCAGATGGGACCTGCACCAGCCCGGGGCGTTGCTTTACTCCCTGGCTGAAATCACAATGAAGTTATGAAACTGGGAAATCAAACACTTCCTGAGTTAGCAGGTTGTGGAACACAGTGGGGTCTGTGTACAAGACACAATATGATACTTGTGTTTACAGGTGAGATGGTTGATGCCTTGATCATAAAGTAACCCTTTTACAGCCAAACTGCCACATCCAGACTGTAATTGCTCCCTCATCCCTGTCCCAACCACTGGAAGGCGGCTCTGTGGGGGTAGCAACAGGCTCAGCGAATTCTCTGCATGACTTAATGCCACATAGTTAACACTCAAAAGGGATTTACTGGACAAGTCACATTTTATTAGGATACAGGTGAGTCAACCTCTGTTACATTCTATGATGGTTCCACATGTTTCTCTCCTACCTGAAGTCAAATCCTGAACGCAAATGGGTTATTTGAAAATACTATGCCCTTAGGTACGGAGGGTAGGTGCTGTAATCTGTAATCCCTTGAGGATACTACCAAAGACGGGGCTCCAGATTGTGTGTGCATGTGTTTGTGTGTGTGTGTGTGTTTGTGTGTGTGTGTGTGTGTGTGTGCATCAGTAGGAGCATTTCTGAATATGAGCCACATACAGGTTGCAGGTGCATCTGGAGTCCTTTTTAGCTCTCATCAGTTTAGCTTCTGGAGACATTTAGTCTTTGACTTAGCTTTCTATCTGCAAAATGGGGATGAACTTCAGTGTTCTGGTTCACTGAAGAGTTCTAATAATTACTATAACGGTATTTCCTTGAATGGAAAATGTCACTTAACTTCAGTGGATCCGTTTTAGGAAACTAAAGATTGAAGGTTGATTAATATCCCAAGGTATCATTGCTAAAATGAAAAACTTTTTCATTAGAAATAAACATACTCAATGTTTAATCAATATGTGAAATGTATACCCCTGTTTGAAATGCAATGTTCACCTTTTAAAACACTAGGGAACTTTAAAAAACATTTCTAATAAATGTAGAGTTTTCTTCATGAATGGTTCTTCTTTGTATGGGGATTCTTTACCCAGTGACCAAAGGTTTCTAGGGGAGATTACAGTTTCCTGTATTATGCTCTGTGACTTTCAATCACCAGGAAATTACCCCTGCTGCTTGGCGATGCCAAGCACCTACTCACCTGATATTCTGGCATGTTTTAATCGTCTTTCCCCTATGAGTTTTGAAGCTTGTTTCTATATGCGAAACTACCCAGTGCCACCAAGTTGTTTCTTCAGACTAAGAATTGGATATGCCAATGGCACACCGCCCTGTGCCTGTGCCATGATGCAGAGATATTCCTTTGGTTGAAGTCTCACAATTAGTTTTGGAATTATCTGCAGGATTCATTATTTTAAAGACAAAAAAAAAAGACAAGGCAGAGGAACAGATGGGGCCTGAGCGGCCACAGTGAGCTTAGTGCCCTGGAGGAAGTTGGATCACCCTCCTACCCTCCTGGCAGCAATGGCCTGGCCTGACCAACAGGAGCCAATCCTTCTGCTGCATGCATGCAGTGAGCTCTAGGGACTGTGTGCAAGTTCACCAAGCGCTGGCCAGAAGAAAGTATTTAACCAGAAAGTGACCACAAGCTGCATTATTCCGTTTTTTTGCTTTGGTTTCAGCAGTTTCTTTCCTATTGGAAAATGCTTCTTTGGGATAATAAGTCTGAAGCTGACTGCACCATGCATGGGCCTATGAAATACATTTTGGCCTGGCTCTCCCTCCCTAAACACACCCAGGCATGTGGGCTGTTTTGGAGGAGAGAATGCGTATGGGTTCTGCCCGGTATCTCACCCCGCCCATATCCAAATACCTTGCGCTGCTGGAAGTATCTTGCTCATGAACTTTTTACCTATTTGATTATACTGTTACCTATTAATGGGATAAAGCTTTGAATGGA
Organism: Leontopithecus rosalia; assembly: GCA_028533165.1. Taxonomy (NCBI): domain Eukaryota; kingdom Metazoa; phylum Chordata; class Mammalia; order Primates; family Cebidae; genus Leontopithecus; species Leontopithecus rosalia. The sequence goes on from CM052660.1 coordinate 5,310,990, forward strand.
TAAGCAACTTTCAAACAGTAAAAAATGATCTTTGGGCAAACAAACCAAAAGTTGAAAAATCTTAAATTATTTTTTCTCAATTTTCACATAAAAACCATTGTTAGAAAAAAAAAAAAGATGCAGCTTCCCAACTTCTAGCAGTCATGCAGACATGACATTCCATGTTTACATCCATACGTATCAGCCAGTTTTCTCGAAGCGCCACCGATTGTCCAATTGAACATTGTATTTTCCGACTGTTGTCAAATTTAATTAGGAAAAATTCTTTCCAAGTTCCCTGAAAGTTCAGCCTTAAAATGCGGATGTTGGTGATAGCAGTGGAATTCTTATACAAAATAGCATACACATGCAAGCTACATATACTGGTGTTTTTAGTAT
>CM052660.1:5311467-5357824 GCA_028533165.1 Leontopithecus rosalia
ACACACACACACACACACACACACACACACACACACACCCCACACCCCACTCTTCGGCAGGGCCATGATGAGTCAGCTCTAAGGGACAGACAGGAGCCCTGCTCTCATTTCCAGCCATGGTGGCAGTGGCAGTGAGGGGCCTAGAGGGCAGATTAGGAAAACCTGCGTGGCTGGGGCTTTGGGTTGCCAAACCAGCCTGTCCCACTCCAAATTAACGGCATCCTCTCTCCACTCTCTTCCCAGGAGAACCCCTCTCCAGGCCTCCCCAAAAACACAGGGAAGATGGGTACGCCTCCACCAACATCTTCATCTCTAGGGAGTGCCAGGTGCTACAAAGACACAGGTTATCTGACTGGGGCACTTAGGACCTCTGAGGAATCCAGAGCCCAAAATTCCTCTTCCCAGTGATGGGGGCTCCTTGCATTTCACAAAGATACCATCTCTAAAAACAAATTGGGTGGGGTGGGTTCCGTCCACACAGGAGCCTGCTGCTCAGGGTCTCTGAACACAGGGCCAGCTTTGGCCCAAACTGTGGGCAGAGGGTTAGAGGGAAAAGAGACCAAAACAGGTGTGGCCTCCCATGAGCATGTGTGAGTGTGAGTGTGGGTGGACTGGCAAAAACCCCGACTCTTGGGGGACTCCAAGGTGTTGGGCACTGCTCCTGCTGTCAGGAATAGCAGGGTCCAGGGGAGGTGCCTTGTCCTAGAGCAGGGCCATCAATGACCAGAGCTGAGTAACAGGGAAGGGAGCTGGCATCCCCAAGGGCACTCTCTGCCCATGAAGCGCTTCTCCCTCCAACCACCAGCAGTTCCAACCATTAGCAAGTTCTTCCTTACAAGGGACCCAACAGTCTCAGACCCCCTCCCGGCAGGCTCCTTGCCCACCTGGCCCCACCCACGGCTGCTCCTGAGCCCTGTCCCCTGCCCCTGCAGCAGCCTCCCTGAAGCAGGAGGTAAGGCCCTGAGCCAGGTGGGCCAGGCTGGGCGGAGTTGGAAATCGCTCCCACAGCTCTTGCAGCCCACCTTCCTCCCACCTGCTCTAAGGCTCTTTGGGGTCAGCCAGCCTCTTTGGGAAACATTGGAGCTGAGCGCCAACTCATCGCCCCTTCAAGACACATTCCTAGTGAGCACAGGCTCTAGAGACCCAGGAGGGCTGGGCTTAGAGGAAGAATAGGGAGGCTCTGGAGGTCGCCTGGGTGAGAGGTGTACAGTGGACCGGCCACCCACCCCGAGGCCCCGGCGCTGCTCAGCCCAGCTCCCCGCTGGCCGGGCCGCCCCGGCTCTGTGCTTCCTTCCATGGCACTGAGGCCTTTGGCACCAACACGTGGGACTGTCACAGGGGAAACCGGAGGCCTGAGCTCAGCACCTCTGGACACGCACTGGGCTAGTCTCCAGCCTCCCTTCAAACTTCAGTCCCTTCCCGGCTGTAGAGGAGGTGACTGACGCGGAAGCCAGTGGCCGCGGTCTGGTGGCCAGGGCCGAAGCTAGGCGAGGGGCCAAGGGCCTGGGGATCGTGGGTGGCGACCGTTGTCTGCAGCCTCCCGAAAGAAAAGTCGCCTACCAGGCCCCCGGGGAAGGTGCCAAGACCGCCAGCCAGAACGCTCATAGCGGAGGCGAAACCCGAGAAGCAGGTGGCGGCCTCGGGTGTGGACGGAGAGGGCGAGGCCTGCAGGTCCCCGCGAGCCGCGCCCTGGGGCTCCAGCGAGGGTGCCTCGGCCCCTCCCCGGCTCCTGGCTCCCAAGGGCGCGGCGGCGCTGGCTTCTGCTCTCCTCTTTCTCTTCCTTCGGAAGTTCCCGTTGTCAAACATCTTCTCGCAGTTGGGGTCCAGGGTCCAGTAATTGCCTTTACCTGCAGAAGAAGAAACAGCTCAGTTCAGAAAGTTCGAGATTCGACGGACCGTGGTGTGAGCTAGGCGGTCAGCTTCAGAAAGATGCCCCGCCAGCCCTTGCAGAGGGTCTGAGCCTCGCCCCCATCCCAACCCTTGCTGAGCACTCTGCACCTGACGGGCCTCCACAGCCGGACTGGGAAGAAGGTGGCAACCCAGAAAGCAGGAGGAGGGGCGCCCTGGGCAAGGCGGAGCCCGCGAAGGTGAAGGACGGCCTGCGGATGCCAACCGTGGGACTCCGCCAGCCGCTCTGCCAAGAGCAGCGCAGACCACGCCGCACCCCCACGTAGGCACCAACGCTTTCCATACAGGCACCCCATTTGTGTTGCCCATCCTTAGGGTAGACGCTGTCTTCCCCATTTTACCGGGTAGGGCACTGAGGCCGGAGAAGTTGAGTAACTCCCAAGGTCACCCAGCGTGCTGGCTCTCCCGCTTCTTCCTCCCAAGGAGCGCACAGTCTTACAGCTCCGGGACCGCTGCACTGGAAACGCGGGCTTGTGAGCTCTGCTGCTGTCTCAGAACCTGTCCATGGCCAAGCACTACTCCCACTTCTTCCCCCTTTCCCCCTGCCCCCAGTATTCCACACCGTGCAGGGAGGAATTAGGTTGTCCAAGGTCGCTCCCACCCCCGGAATGCCTGCGACCCGGCGGGAAGACGGGGAATCCCCGACGGGGCGAGCGGCGCACTGTTACCTGGGTCGTCGTCGTCGCGGGGCACCTTCTTGAAGCAGTCGTTGAGCGACAGGTTGTGGCGGATGGAGTTCTGCCAGCCCGCCTTGCTGCGCTTGTAGAAGGGGAAGTTGCCGGCCACGTACTGGTAGATCTGGCTGAGCGTCAGCTTCCGCAGCGGCGCGCTCTGGATAGCCATGGCGATGAGCGCCGAGTACGAGTAGGGCGGCCGCACCAGCCTCAGCAGCTCCTGCTGGCCGGAGAGGCTCAGCCAGGCGAGGTCGGCTCCTGGCAGACCGCCCGGGGCGTCGAGGAGCGGGCCCGGAGCCCCGTAGCCGGGGGCGGCGTAGGGAAGTGCAGGCCCGGGGTCAGAGGCACAGGATTTGGGGCTGAGCGCCGGCGCGTTCACCCACAGGCGCGGGTCCCCGCCCGGGATGCCCAGATCACCACGCGCATAGCCCGGGGGGTGTGCGGGAACCTGGGCCTGGCTGGGCGGGGTTGAAGAGGGGCCCGGGTAGTCGCGGTAAGTGGCCATGTCCAGCCGCGCCCGGGTCTGGGCGGGCGGCACCGCACCCAAGCTCAAGGGCGACCCATCCAGCGTGGCCACCAGCAGCGCCCGCAGGTTGCGACCAGCCCTCCGCCCTTTAAATGCCATCGAGGCCAGAGCCGGTGGAGAGTGATGGGGCGAGCCCCTCCCTCGGCAGCCCAGGACGAGCGAAATCCTGGTCCTCGCCCGGGTGTCAGTTTTCCGCCCCGCCCAGATCTTGACACGTCCCGGACCGGACGCCCCTCTGATTTTCCCCTTCCTCCGTGTGCTCTGCGTCCCGAGTCCACAGTCGCTTGTGGTATCGGCTGCAGGGACCCTAAGTCTACCGCCTCTTCTGGCTTCATGGGCCCCTCAGTCCCGACTGCCCTGGACGGCACTCCGACTCCCCAGGGACCCCAGGGCTGTGGCTTGGGGGTACAACGTGCGGCCCCCTTGCTCGCCTGGGGACATCTCGCCCCAAGGAAACCCACCTCGCCGGGGCCCTGTGTTACTCGGAACTCCGGGTTAGGGGTAGAGGGCGACTGCACGGAGCAAGAGATTGCAATGAAGCCCGTAGGCCTCCAGGCCAGAGCCACAGAGGGCAGTGGCGTGGCGAACGCGGGGCTGGGGGCGAACAGTTGCTCTGGGGTCGTCCTCGCACCCTGACTGCGCGAAGGCAGTGGACTGACCTCTGCGCCGAAGTCGCGCTACCCCGCGGAGGGTCTCGACCCTGGAAGTCTCCGACCCCTCAGCTGTCCAGGGCAGTCTTCGATATTCCCAAGCCGGGGAGTCCGAGGCCCCGCCAGATTTCTCCGCGCAGTGGCCTGGGGCACTTAGTGCCGAGGGCGGCAAAGCTCTCTGCTGGGCGTCGGAGGGCGCTCGGAAAACAGGGATGTCTCTGCATTGCGTCTAGAAAAACCAGCCGTCCTGTCCTTCGGCCTCCCGTGGTTGCTGCAGCCCGGGTTCTCCACCCCCCGCCCTCCACTACACGCTGCCCGGCCCTCGGCCTCCGGCGCTGTGGGGTGGCGGAGGAAGGATCCAGGCAGACGCGCCGCGCTGGGCAGGGTACCTGGGAAGAGCGTCCGTCTCCCGGACTCCGAGTCGGGCACCAGTGCCAACGAGGTGAAAATGCAGGCCTGGCGCTCAAGGCTCAGAGCTGAGGAGACGTCCCCATTCCCCCGAAATTCCTGCCCCCGGATTGGAGCTGACCTCCTGGAAACTGGTCTCGCCCTGGGCATTCCCCAGCATTACGCGGGGCTGTGGATCTAATTTCAATTCATTTGAAAAACAAAAGGACCAGCCCTTATTGACTTTTGGCAGTGGAGGAGACTTGTTGGTTGGGGCCCCCTGGTCGATTGAGGAGAGAGTTTGTTTTGGGGGATAAAGGGCCGGGTTTGAGTCAGCGACTTACTGGTGGTGCAGCCCCTAGGCCGCCCAGATTGTAGGCCCAAATTTTATGTAAAGCAACTAATTTATGGAACAATTTCGCAAATGACAGAAAGAAGAGACCTTCTGTTGGAACGTTGTCCTCTCCCCTTAGAGGTGAAGCCCCTTCGGAAGTGGTGGGTGAACCGAAGGCAGTTCCTGAGGCAATGAAGAGAAAAGAAAGGCCCCGAAATTGTTCTTTGAGGTCGGCTCTTCGGTTAGACTCTGCCCCGTTTCCTTCCCCTTTTCCCAAAGATTTCTAGTTTTTGTCAAAGGAATGGTAGTTGTGGGGGTCCCAGGTACCCTTTAGGAAGCGGCCCTCCCCTCCTATCCCCATCATTTCATGGGTGGTTGCGGGGACACCGGGAAATACCGGGGTGGGACACACCTCTTTGTGCTTCTCAGGTGGGCACAGTCTATTGCTTCCACCCAAAAGAGCAGCCAATGCCACCTGCCACTTGGCTTAGCGATTTCCAGTGCCCCCTCCGTGAAAACCATGCTGTTCTCTGCAGCTGTGACAAGCTTTTTGGTAACTACTTCTTGAAGAAAGTGTCTCCCCCAGCACATGCGTTGCAAGCATGGCTTGGATCCTTTCCTTATGGTGCAAACCCACCTCTGCACCTATAGACACCCACTTTCCCCCCATAACACCCTTCCAGAGCTTGCCAGAGGGTCTGGGATGGCTCCACATCTTCTGGAATTTTGAAACGGCTGCTGATTAGGAGGACTCAGTTTTTGAGTCCATGCTTGATGAGGATGGAACATTACAGAGGCTGCACTGCTCTGCCTTGACACAGATAATCCCTGCGAGAGTCAGAAGGTGGGAGCTGCAGCCAGACCCGCAGGGTCACCCTCAGGGCATGATTCTACCCTGCCCTGTCGTCCAAGTTTTCTAGTGGCTGAAGTACTGGACAAAGGCAGCCTCTCCTTGTCAGGGATTTCCATTGTCCAAGACTTCGAATGTATAAGACGCCTGTTTTGATGGAATAACAATGATTTGACAGGAAGAACTAATTTTATCTGTAGTTTTTTTTTTCTTTTTTTGAGATGGAGTTTCGCTGGAGTGCGATGGCACAATCTTGCCTCACCGCAACCTCCACCTCCTGGGTTCAGGCAATTCTCCTGCCTCAGCCTCCTGAGTAGCTGGCATTACAGGCAAGCACCACCATGCCCAGCTAATTTTTTATATTTTTACTAGAGACGGGGGTTTCACCATGTTGACCAGGGTGGTCTCGATCTCTTGACCTCGTGATCCACCCGCTTCGGCCTCCCAAAGTGCTGGGATTACAGGTGTGAGCCACCGCACCCGGCTTATCTGTAGTTAACTGCACTACTGTGAGAATAAAATCAGAGATGTTGAATTTTAAAGAATGGCTTGGGTCATCCTTTGCAATGTAAAGAAATTTTTTTTCAAAGATGACAGTTCTTTCCAAATTCTCTTTAATTGAAATAGCCTTTCTTTCTGTTAATACTAGAACTCTGTAACACTCGTGAGTTTCAGGATCTCTAAGAAAATCAAATAAACCTTTCTGTAATTTCCCTCAAGTATACTTGACAGAAATTATTAAAATTTGTGCCATATATATATATATATATGGCAGAAATTATTAAAATTTGTGCCATATATATATATATATATATATATATGTCTATGTCTTTTTTGCCCTTCTTTGCTCTCTGAGCCCAATTTCCATCTTCCACCTCCACTGTGGTAGTTTCCTTTTCTTTCAACAGACTCTACTCAAAAAAGAATTTCAGTAGAGGGAGTGCAATCATTTTTGGGGAAAATGTATTGACCCTTAAATGGTCTTGCATGGAACTTTAATGAGATTTTTTCCAAGACACATACAAAAAATCTTGGGAGAGAAATAACAAGGAAAAAGACTGTGCCCTGCCTGAGAGTCCCGCTGGGGTTGTCTAAACCGAACAGCCCCCCACACCCACTTTAAGCCTCTGATCCACTTCCTTCTCCTTTATTCTCAAAAGTGACCCCTGCTGCCTACACGGAGGATAAGTCTCCCCAGCCTTTGACCTTTCAAACTGTCAAGCCCACGGGCAGCTGCATCTACACCTACTGCTGGGGTCACCTATTCTCCATCATCAGGCCAGTCAGTCTCCCGGGCAGGACTGGGACTCATGTGCGCAGCTACGATGCAGCCCTTAGGGGGCGCTCGCTGGCAGGGCCCTTGAAAGACAATGTGCCCTTAGTTCTGTTCTCACGCTGCTGTCAGGGGCCTCACTCAGTGATCGCCTCTTCTCTCTTCTCTTCCGCCTCAGCATTTGACAATCTCAGTTCTCTCTGTGGTAGCAAATCTTTTCAGCCCACATCCCTTTTGAGGTGTCCCCAGGTCTTCAGAAGCCTGGTCTGTGGTGGCTGCTGCCCCAGCCTCCTCTCTCAAGAGCATGCCCTTCACTCAGCTCAGACGTGAGTGAGATGAGATCATCAGAGTGAGATGCTCTTCACTCACCCCCACGACTCAACTGAAACTGCTCAGGCCTCTGGTGGCCTTGGTCATCGTAAATCCAGTGATCACTTTTACTTCTCATTCTGCTTGACTCGCAGCAGCCCTTGACACCTTTTAGAATCAAGATTTCTTTCTCTGCCTGCTTTTCAACACTGTCCCTCTGGTTGACCTCCCCTTCTCTGGCTTCTTCTCGGGCTCTGGGCTGGTTGTCTTGCTCTGAGGCTGGGGTTCTGCAGGGGTCTATTCTGGGCCCTCTTGTTCGCTCCTGTGGCTTTGCGTTCTGGCCTCTGGTTCAGGGTTTGTTTGTCAGCCTCAGCACAGTTGACACTGGGCTGTGCACACCTTTGCTGTCCTGTGTGCTGTGGGATTTTTAGCAGTACTCCTGCTTTCTGCCTGCTCAATGTGGATAACGCCTCCACTATTACGGCAACCAAAAATGTCTTCAGACATGGCCAGCTGTCCCCTGTGGGGCCAAATCACTCCCATGGAGAACCCCTGCATTAACCAATGATTCCTCCATTTTTGTCATCCATTTGTATGTCTTCCTTTCACACTCAGCGTGAAGAGTAAGAATTCATTGTCTTCTGCTACAAAACCTGTTTGTCTGTGGATGGCAGCATCACTTACTCAGTTGTTCGAGGCAAAACCTGGGAGTCCTCCTTGATTCTCCCTCCTCTCCCTCCCACAAGTACTCAGTCAGCAAGAATTCTTTGCTGTGTCTCAGTCATTTCTTGGTAATTGAAAGCCCATTCCTGTGTCTTTCAGGATGATCACAGCAGCTCTTAATAGATCCACCTTGCTGTCAGTCTTGTCCCTCCCAATGTAATTCACACTATAGTCAGACTGACCTTTCTAGAACCATGGTGGGCAGGATTCTAAAGACGATTCCCAAGATTCCCAGATTACTCAACCAAACACTAACCTGGGTTCTGCTGTGAGGGGATTTTGCAGAAGTAAAGTCCTAAGTCAGTTAACCTTAAGATACAGAAGTTATTCCAGTGGGCCTGACCCAATCAGGTGAACCCTTTAAAAACAGTGTTTACTTTGGCTGCCAGTAGCAGCAGAAGTCAGAGAAGAATTTTTTTTTTTTGAGACAGTGTCTTGCTCTGTTGCTCAGGCTGGAGTGCAGTGATGCAGTCTTGGCTCACTGCAACCTCTGCCTCCCAGGTTCATGCGATTCTCCTGCCTCAGCCTCCCATAGAGCTGGGATTACATGTGCATGCCACCACACCCGGCTAATTTTTGTATTTTTCAGTAGAAACCGGGTTTCACCATGTTGGCCAGCCTGGGCTTGAACTCCTGACCACAGGTAATCAGCCCACCTCAGCCTCCCAGAGTGCTGGGATTACGGGTGGGGGCCACGTCACCTAGCTGGAAGTCAGAGAAAGATTTGATGTGCCATTGCTGGCTTAAATATGGAGGCCACAGGAAGAATGTGGGCAGTCTCCAGAAGCTGAAAGTGCTCCCAGCTAACAGCCAGCGAGGAAACGGGGACTTCAATCCCACAATCACAAGGAAGTGGATTCTGTCAATCACAAGAATGACCCTGGTAGGAGACCCAAGCCCCAGATGGTAACACAGTGGCTGACACTTAGACTTCTACACATATCCTGCTGGACTTCTGACCTACAGAACTGTGAACTAATAAGTGAGTATTGCTTTAAGCCACTAAATGTGTAGTTATTTGTCATAAAGCAATCAAAAAATAAAAAAATTTTAAAAGGGTGATGTACTCTCCAGTCCCGACGCTCCTCTTGTCCCAGAAGAATCCCACTTCTCAGTGTGACTGAGCCTCCCCAGAACACAGCCTTGCCCTGTAACCTGACTTCGCATCATCCCCAGTGTGGGATCCCAAGCAAGGTATATCTGCTGAAATGTACAGCTAATGTGCAGGAATCAACTTGGAGGAATCTACTTAGATTTTTCAAACTTTCAAAATCTAGAGAGAGTTCAAGGGCTTTCCTCTTAGAATGGATCATTTGCAACATCCACAGATACTCTCCTTGATGTTTGCAGGGGTTTTTTTGTTTCAAATTATGTTGCAGGTTCTGAAGTTTTATGTAGACTTCCAGTTTCTCACATTACAAGGGAACAGGTCAGGGGCCCCTGTGGCCAAGACTTAGCCTGGGGATACAACCAGATCTTGGTTTGAAGCTGGGCTCCAGCAATGAGATCTTAGGTCAACCATTCCATCCCAGAGCCTCATTCTTTTCCCTGTGAGGTGCTTTGACATATTACGTTTCTTAGTTCGCACAGGCGTTCGTTGATTTATTAGGCTTCACAGATACTGTGTCTTTCACAAAATGAATAATGGCAGCAACCCTGACTCAGAAAGTCTATCAGCACCATTATTCCAACAGCATGTGCTCACTTCATGACTTTGTGTCACATTTTGGCAATTATTTAAATATTTCGAACTTTTTCATTATTATTAATCTGTACAGTAATCTGTGTTGAGTGGTCTTTAATGTTACTATTATTGTTGTTTTGGGGAGCCATGAACCGTGCCCATATAAGACGATGAGCTTAATAAATGTTGTGTGTGTTCTGACTGCTCTACCAACCAGTCATTCCCATCTCTGTCCATCTCCTTGGGCCTCCCTATTCCCTGAGACAAAATAATATTGAAATTAAGCCAATTAGTAACCATGCAATGGCTTCTAAGTTCAAGCAAAAGGAAGAGTTGCAAATCTCTCACTTTAAATCAAAAGCTAGAAATGAGTAAGTTTAGTGAGGAAGACATGTTGAACGTTGAGACAGGCCAAAAGGTAGGCCTATTGTGCCAAATAGTTAACCAAATTGTGAATGCAAAGGAAAAATCCTTGGAGAAAATGCAAAGTGCTACTTCAGTGAACACATGAATGCTAACATGAAACAGCCCTCTTGCTGATATGGAGAAAGTTTTAGTGGTCTGGGCAGAAGATCAAACCAGCCCAGAACATTCCCTTAAACCAGAGCAATTCAGAGCAAGGCCCCAACTGTATTCCATTCATGAAGGCTGAGAGAGAGGTGAGGAAGCTGCAGAAGAAAAGCTTAAAACTAGCAGAAGGATCATAAAGTTTAAGGAAATAACCTTTCTTTATAACATTAAAGTACAAGGTGAAACAGCAAGTGCTGATGTAGAAGGTGGAGCAAGATACCCAGAAGATCTGGCTAACACCATCGGTGAAGGTGGCTACTCTAAACAACAGGTTACCAGTGGAGACAAAGAAGATGCCATCTAGGACTTTCATAGCTACAGAGAAGAAGTCAATGCCTGGTTTCAAAACTTTAAAGGACAGGCTGACTGTCCTGTTAGGGGATAATGCATCTCGGAACTTTAAGTTGAAACTAATGCTCATTTACCATTCTGAAAATCCTAGGGCCCTGAAGAATTATGCTAAATCTTCTCTGCCTGAGCTCTACAAATGGAATAAAAAAGCCTAGATGACAGCACATTTATTCACAGCATGGTTTGCTGAATATTTTAAGCCCACTGTTGAGAGCTACTGTTTAGAAAAGAAGATTTCTTTCAAAATATTACCGCTCATTGACAAAACATCTGGTTGCTGGAGAATCCTGATGGAGATGTACAACAAGATTAATGTTTTTATGCCTGCTAGCACAATGTTCATTCTGTATTTTATGGATCAAGGAGCATTTTCAAGTGTTATTATTTAAGAAATACATTTCATAAGGCAGTATCTGCCCTAGATAGTGATTCCCCTGTGGAGCTGGGCAAAGTAAATTTAAAACATTCTGGAAAGGATTCACCATTCTAGATGCCGTTAGGAACATTCATGATTCATGAGAGGAGGTCAAAATAGCACCTTAACAGGAGTTGGAAGAAGTGAATTTCAGCCCTTATAGATGGCTTTGAGGAGTTCAAGACTTCAGTGGAGGAAGTCACTGCAGATGTGGTAGAAATAACAAGGGAACTATAGATTTCTATCTATAGTTAGAAGCCTGAAGATGTGACTCTTGAATTGTTTTTCTTTCATTTCAATTTTATTTTATTTCTGCTCTGATTTTTCTTAAATCCTTTCTTCTACTAATTTTGAGTTTACTTTGCTCTTGCTTTCCTAGCTCTTTAAGATGCATCAGTAGATTGTTCATCTGAAGTTCTTCCTCTTTTTTGATGTGGGCACATAGAGCTAGAAACTTCCCTTTTAGTGCTCCTTCTGCTCTGTCCCATAGATTTTGGTATATTGAGTTTTCATGATCTTTGTTTCAAGAAAATTTTCAATTTCCTTCTTAATTTCTTCATTGATCCACTGGTCATTTAGGAGCATCTTATTTAATTTCCATGTATTTGTATAGTTTTAAAAGTTCTTTTTGTTATTAATTTCTAGTTTTATTCCATTGTGGTCAGAGAAGATGCTTTATATTATTTAAATTTTTCTGAATGTTTTAAGACTTTCTGAATGTTTTCTGAATGTTTTGTTACCTAACTTATGGTCTACCCTTAAGAACAACTCATGTACTGAGGAATAGAATGTGTATTCTGCAGCTCTTATATGAAATTTCTGCAGATATCTATTAGATCCATTTGGCCTACAGTGCAGATGAAGTCTGATGTTTCTTTGTCGATTTTGTGTCTGGAAGATCTGTCTAATACTGAAATTGGGGTGTTGAAGTCTCCAGCTATTATTGTATTGGGACTTCTCTCTCCCTTTATCTCTAATAACATATTCTTTATATATTTGGGTGCTACAGTGTTAAGTGCATATATATTTAAAATTGTTATAGTTTCTTGCTGAATTGACCCCTTTATCATTATAGAATGACCTGTTTTGTCTCTTCATATAGTTTTTGCCTTGAAATCTATTTTCTGTAATATAAGTACAGTGACTCTGGCTCTTTTTTCATTTTCACTGTCACGGAATATCTTTTTCCATCCTTTTATTTTCAGTCTATTTGTGTCTTTATAGGTGAAGTATGTTTCTTATAGGCAACAGCCAATGGGTCTTGTTTTTTTAATCCACTCAACCAGTCTATGTCTTTTGACTGAAGAGTTTAGTTTATTTACATTCAATTTTTTATTGATAAATACTTTTTTCTGCCATTTTGTTATTTGTTTCTGGTCTTCTCTTTCTTCTCTCTTTTCTTCCTTTTTTCTTTTCCTGTCTTCCTCTAGTGAAGGTGATTTTCTCTAGTTACGTGATTTAGTTTCTTGCTTTTTATGTTTTCTGTATCCGTTCCATGTTTTTTGGTTTGAGGTTATTATGAGGCTTGCAAATATTATCTTATAACCCATTATTTTAACCTGATAACATCTTGACATTATTTGCATAAACAAATGAGCAAAAAGAAGTCTAATGAAAGCTCTACATCTTAACTTCTTTTTAACTTTTTGTTGTTTCTATTTATATCTTATTGTAGTATGTCTTGAAAAGTTTTTGTAGTTATTATTTTTGATTGGGTCATCATTTAGTGTTTCTACTTAGGATAAGAGTACTTTCTACACCACCGTTGCAGTGTGATCCACGTTTGTCTGTGTACTTACTGTTACCAGTGAGTTTTGTATGGGTGATTATTTATTGCTCATCAATGTTCTTTTTCTTGGTGATTGAATTACTCCCTTTAGCATTTCCTATAGGACAGTCCTGGCACTGATGAAATCACTCAGCTTTTGTTTGTCTGGAAAAGTCATCATTTTTTTTTAATGTTTGAAGGATATTTTTGCTGGATATAGTATTCTAAGGTAAAAGTTATTTTCCTTCAGTGCTTTGAATATGTCATCACACTCTCTTCTGGCACGTAAGGTTTCCATTGAAAAGTCTGCTGCCCAATGTATTGGAACTCCATTGTATGTTACTTGTTTATTTTCCCTTGCTGCATTTAGGATCCCTTGACATATGGGAGCTTGATTATTATTATATATATATTTTTTGAGACAGAGTTTCTCTCTTGTTACCCAGGCTGGAGTGCAATGGCGTGATCTCGGCTCACTGCAACCTCTGCCTCCTGGGTTCAGGAAATTCTCCTGCCTCAGCCTCCTGAGTAGCTGGGATTACAGGCATGTGCCACCATGCTCAGCTAATTTTCTGTATTTTTAGTAGAGACAGGGTTTCACCATGTTGACCAGCATGGTCTCGATCTCTTGACCTCGTGATCCACCCGCCTCGGCCTCCCAAAGTGCTGGGAGCTTGATTATTAAATACCTTGAGGTAGCTTTTGGGTTAAATCTGCTTGGTGTTCTATAACCTTCTGTACTTGTATATTGATATTTTTCTCTCAGTTTGGGAAGTTCTCTGTTATTATCTTTTTGAATAAACTTTCTACCCCTATCTCTTTCTCTACCTCTTCTTTAAGGACAATAACTCTTAGATCTGCCCTTTTGCAGCTATTTTCTAGATCCAGTAGGCATGCTTCATTGTTTTTTTTTATTCTTTCTTTCTTTTGTCCCCTCTGACTGTGTATTTTCAAACACCCTGTCTTCAAGCTCACTACTTTTTATTCTTTTTGATTAATTCTGCTACTAAAGAATGTTGATGCATTCTTTAGTATGCCAATTGTATTTTTCGGCTCCAGAATTTCTGCTTGATTCTTTTAAAGTATTTCAATCTCCTTGTTAAATTTATCTGATCAGATTATGAATTCCTTCTTTATGTTTTCTTGATTTTCTTTGAGATTCCTCAACACAGCTATTTTGAATTCTCTGTCTGAACGATCACATATCTCTATTTCTCCAGGATTAATTCCTAGTGCTTTACTTCCTTCATTTGGTGAGGTCATGTTTCCCTGAATGGCATTGATGCTAGTAGATATTCTCTGGTGTCTGGGCAATGAGGAGTTAGGCATTTATTGCAGTCTTCACTGCTTGGGCTTATTTGTAGTCATCCATCTTGGGAAGGCTTACCAGATATTTGAAAGGACTTGGATGTTGTGATCTAAGCTGCATCTGCTTTAAGGAACATCCTGAGCTAAGTAATGCTGTAGTTCTTGCAGTCTCATAGAGGTATCACTTCAATAATCTTGGACCAGACCTGGGAGGTTTCTCTGGATTACCACAGACTCTTGTTCTCTTCCCTTAAATTTTCTCAAACATACAGAGTCTCATTCTCTCTCTCTCTCTCTCTCTCTCTCTCTCTCTCTCTCTCTCTCTCTCTCTGCCTCCCTCCCTCCCTCCCTCCGTTTCTCCCTTTCTCTCTGTTCTGAGCCACCAAAGCTGGGAGTGGAGTGACAGAAGAATCTCTGTGGCCACCATTACTATGACTGCACTGGGTCTTGTCCAAAGTCTGCTGTAACCACTCCCTGGAAACTGCCTATGTTCAGTCAAGGCCATGAGTCTCTACAATCAGCAAAGCTAGCAAGGCCTGTGTCCTTCCCTTCAGGAAGATAAGGTCACCCAGGCACTGGGTGGGATCAAAAGTGCCACTGGCGAGTCAGGTGCCATTGCGGAGTCAGGGACTAGAGTCAAAAACTACAGCAGTCTACCTGGTGTTCTACTATATTGCAGCTGAGCTGACAAACCACAATACATAGTCCTTTCAACTCTTCCCTCCCCTTTCTAAAAGCAGAGGAGCCTCACCCCTTAGCCTCTGCCACCCCAGTCCCCAGGGAGTACTGACAGACTACTGCCCATGTTCCCTGAAGGCCCAAGGTCTCTTAAGTCAGTTTGTCATGAATGCTGCCCAGCCTCCTCCTTCAGGGCAGTGGACTCCCCTCTGGTCCGGGGCAGGTCCAAAAATGCCATCCAAGAGTCAAGCCCCGGAATCTGGGCCCAAGAGCCTGCTTTGTGCTCTACCCACCTGTGGCTGTGCAGGTATCTAAGGTATAAGACAAAGTCTCTTTTATTTTCCCTTTGCTTTTTTCAAGCAGAAGGAGTTTGCTTCATAGCCACCATAGCTTGGAATACGCTGAGTCTCAGTTGAAGCCCGCCTCAGAAGTACAAGGCCCTGATGTAGTACCTGAGGATCACTGCTGGTTAACAGGGCCAAAGGGCTCTTCAGTTAGTAAGTGATGAGCTCTGGCAGGACTGGGTCCTTCCTTTCAAGGCAGCAGGTTCTCTTCTGGACCAGGGTGTGTCTAGAAATGTCATCTGGGAGCTAGGGCCTGGAATGGGGGCCTCGTGACTGACCAGTGCCCTATTTTGCTGTGACTGAGCTGGTATCCTAGATGCAAGACAAACTCCTCCCCACTCTTCCTTCTCCTGTCCTCAAGTGGAAGGAAGGGGTCTCTTTTGGAGCCTCCAGCTGTGCAGGCTGGGGTTAGGAGAGGGGTGATGCCAGCACTCTCTTGGCTGACCCACTGGTGTCTCAGTGTGCTACAAGCCCCCTCAGTCCACTGTCTCTGGACCTAATTCAACACTACGTCTCACCTAAGAGTTGCAGTTCTCATGGCCTAGACTGGTGCCTGTCAAGTTTACTTGGAGACACAGAGCACTGTAGCCCTCAGTGGCAGGGTTTTCAGGCACTCAAATTTGGACCCCTGTGGTCAGTGATTCTCTTCTGGTAAGGTTTGGTTTAGATGCTCCCTCCATGGGTGGGTATCAGCTGAGTTTGGTCCGGGTTTCCTTTCCACTGAGTTCAATGCCTCACAATTGCTATGTAGTCTGCCTCCCAGCACCCAGAGAAGCTCTCAGCACCATGCTGCTGCTGCCAGGGGTGAAAGGATGGCATCAACAATTCAGCACTGTTTATTCTACCTTTTCAGTCCCTCTTTCAGTAACGTGAAGTTAAATCCATGGACTAAGTGCTCACCTGATTTTTGGTTCTTATGAAGGTGTTTCTTTCTGTGTAAATGGTTAACTTGGTGTCCTTGCTGGGCCCAGGCTGGTGAGGGTGGGGCAGGCAGAAACAATCAGTGGAACTTTCTATTCCACCATCTTACCCCGCCACTCTCTCAAACTTTTTATTTAAATGTATTAATTTTTCAAAAAAAAGCAGCCCACTCAACTCATAGAAGGTCCCACAGTCTGGGTTGGGCGTGGTGGCTCATGCCTGTAATCCCAGCATTTTGGGAGGTCAAGGCGGATGAATCACTTGGGGTCAGGAGTTTGAGACCAGCATGGCCAACATGGTGAAACTCCATCTCTACTAAAAATACAAAAACTGGCCAGGTGTGGTAGTGCATGCCTGTAATTTCAGCTACTCAGGAGGCTGAGGAAGGAGGATCACTTGAACCTTGGAGGCAGAGGTTGCAGTGAGCAGAGATTGTGCCACTGCACTCCAGCCTGGGCAACAGAATGAGTGAGACTCTGTTTAAAAAAAAAAAAAAAGTTTCACAATCTGAAATCGTCTGATTGTTTCCTTCTGGGGATGTTTAACTTATTACCCTATCCTTTGCATTTTCTATACACTGAAAGTTTAGTCTATCAAAAATAAAATCAGATCAAGTAGGACAAATGTAAACTTTTATTGTCATTTAAAACTATAGATCACAATCCAGGAGACTTCAAACCAAGTGGTAGAAAGTGCGCTGTGTAATTAGCAGTTTCCACAGAGTTTAAGGAGAAAGTATTTTGATATTTTTTGTGATTGGCTATTATATTTATTTTTTGGAAGGCAAACAAAGTTGTTTTAGCCAATCTACTTATAGTTGTTTGGTTTAACTTTACTGAGTCATGCTGGCAAGGCCATAAAACTTAGATTCTGTATTTTATTTATGATTAGAACTAGCATTTTGGGGGAATCAGAATGACTTGAAGTTTTTATTTCATGGTTATGGGCAGCTGGGTTTAGTTTCTCTCTAACCTATCGTCTCTGTTTTTCTTTTTCTTTTTTGAGATGGAGTCTGACTCTGTAGCCCAGGCTGGAGTGCAGTGGCATGATCTTGGCTCACTGCAACCTCCACCTTCTGGGTTCAAGCAATTCTCCTCGCTCCCTAGTAGCTGGGATTACATGTTCTCAACACCACACCCAGCTAATTTTTTGTATTTTTAGTAGAGACAGGATTTCATCATGTTGGCCAGGCTGGTCTTGAACTCCTGACCTCAGGTGTTCCACCCACCTAGGCCTCCCAAAGTGCTTGGAGTACAGATGTGAGCCATTGCACCCGGCCTCCACTTTTATTTTTCTTTAATAGTTCTAAAGCTATGTTTAGATTCAGGTTAAATTATTCATCTCATCACAGAAGGAGGCACATAATGTCAGGCGTGTCTACTATTCCTTACATGGAGTTTGATCATTGGGTTACAGAGTGACAGCGATCTCTTCGTTGCGAAGGTCATCAGCCTCTACTCCATGGGTGATGCCCTGATACAGTGTGAAAATCCAGTTCCGCAGGTAAAGATATTTCCAGATAAGAATTGCTGTTGCTTTTGTTTTCCATTAATTGTCTCTACTTGAATCAGTTGTTCCTTCGGGAGTTGCAAAATTGAAATTTTCTAGTTCTTTTATTTAACATTCACTAACTGGCATTTTTCTGTAAAAACAAGCTTTCTGTCATCTCAACTGAGCTTATTTGGTTTCACTGAAATATAATTCCTATTAAAAAGGCAAAATAATTGCATAATTCTTTTCTTTTATTGACCAGTTTTTAGAGTAATGAATTGGTGAAACAGTCCTCTTAATTGGTCACAGCTTTTTGTTTTGCTTTGGGGGATTTCTCTTCTTTTGAGTATCAGCGTAGACTCTAACATTTTAATATGTTTAATATTTCTATAAATTATAATTATTTTTGTGACGTTTATATCATCAAAAATTGGGTCATGCGGGGTCCCTGGGGACTGGCTTTCATGACCTTTCCATGTGGCTTTACTTGTCTCTACATGCTTCCTCCTTTTCTGACACAAGCTGGCCCAGTCTCACTTTGTACATTCCTTGACCCTGACATTAAATAGGTATTTCTCCATTCGCCCTGGGTTCCTTTTCAGAAAGACCAGTAATAAGAAACCAAATAATGGGACTGTGGGGCTAACTTTCTTGGCGAAGGGGTAACATTGCTTCAAGACCTTTCAGTGGACAGAACTAGGAAATACATTTTTAAGAATCATAAAGTAATATGACTCTTACTTAAATCAAACACTTGCAGGGCTTTTTTTTTTTTTTACAGATAAACAATTTTGTTATTCCTCCTCCTCCTCCTCCTCCTCCTCCTCCTCCTCCTCCTCCTCTTCCTCCTCGTCATCTTCATCTTCCTCTTCCACTTTTTTCCGGGCAACTTTAGCGGGACCCTTTGCACCATCAAACTTTCCTTTCGACTTACAGTCAGCAACGTCCTTCTCATCCTTCTCCTTCAGCTTTGCCGCCTAGTGCTGTGAGGCTGCTCTTCGCTGTCATTTACGTTATTCCACATCTCACCCAGCTTTTCTGCCACATCTCCAATAGAGATGCCAGGGTTTGTGGATTTGATCTCGGGGCGGAATTCTGAGCAGAACAGGAAGAAGCCAGATGGTGGCCTTTGGGGGGCATTAGGATCCTTCTTCTTCTTGCCTCCCTTAGCTGGTCCATAATCCTTCATTTCCCGATCACAGCGCACTTTATCCGCCTTTGCCATTTCATCAGATTTTGATTTCTCTTTCCCGGACATTGTCTTCCAGCTCTCAGAGCATTTCTTGGAAAACTCTGCAAAATGGACAGGGACCTCTGGGTTTTTCTTCTTATGTTCTTCTCTGCACGTCTGCACAAAGAAGGCACAAGCAGACACCTTGCCCTTTGGTTTCTTGGGGTCACCTTTAGCCATCCTGTATTGTTCGCTAGTCTGGGCAGTGCAGGGCACCCACTTGCAGGGCTTTTAAAAACCTACATCTACCCTCTACTTGTATCTCATTCCTCTTACACTGAAAACCTCTGTTTCTAGTAACATCAACACAATTATCTCTCGCATTATCTTACAGTGTATACTGTAAGTATGGTTCCAAATGACCGTAAGAGCATTAGTATTAACAAACTACTCAATGAGATGTAAGATTCCTTGATCGTTCTTTTTAGTCTTTTTCTTTTTTGAGGTGGAGTCACTCTGTCACCCAGCTGGAGTGCAGTGGCACAGTCTTGCCTCACTGAAACCTCTGCCTCCTGGATTAAAGGCATTCGCCTGCAGGCAGACAAAAGCCACCACATCTGGCTAATTTTTGTATTTTTAGTAGAGATGGGGTTTCACCGTGTTGGTCAGGCTGGTCTCGAACTCCTGACCTCAAATGATCTCCCTCCCAAAGTGTTGGGATTATAGGCACAATCCACCGCACACAGCCTATCTTTAAAATAGATCACAGTAATGACATACAGTCAAAGGACTATGTTACAGAGTCACTTGAAATAGTTTTCTCAGTGGTTTCTTGTTTTGGTATATAGTCAGTCTCATTCCATTTCATGCCTTTAAGTTTAAAGCCTTAAATTTGCTAAGAAATAAGAAGTTGGAAAACACAGTTGTTAATTTGCCTACGCAATATTTCTATTCTTCCTTGTATTTTTTAAATAATTACGTGTGATGGAATTCATATAGGTTGCTTGAATGTTAAAATGTGTGCTAAGTGTTGGGATTATCTAAGGACTTTCAGGTTCACGATAACCTTTGTTGTGCTGTATCTCCGCAGACAAGCAGACTCGTTCAGAGACTGAGGGAAGATGCTAATGGTGCTTGACTTTGGCGAAGAGAAAGTGTTTGGGATGTCAGCCTGCAGAGTCAGATTGACTCAGGCATGAATCCTAGTCCTGCCAGTTACTACCTGTGTGATCCTGGGTGACTTAACTTGGACCCTCAGATTTCTTATCTGTAACACAGTAATAGTAATCATCTCACCGGGCTTCCTCCCCCGCCCAGGTTAAATGAAACAATGCATACAAGGCACTTTGCACGTTTCCCGGCACCATGCATGTAACTAATGTTACTTGGCTGGAAACAAGAGTGCACTTTTTCTCTTCATTATTCTATTTCTTTTTTTAAAAAAAAGAGTTTTTATAATTAGCAGGATTTGTCTTCATAACAGCAAACAAACAGCAAACTCCAATAATCTGGGGTGAGGGTGAGAAGAATGAATTCACTGTTCTTTTTTTTTTTTTTGAGACGGAGTTTCACTCCTGTTACCCAGGCTGGAGTGCAATGGCGCCATCTCGGCTCACCGCAACCTCCGCATCCTGAGTTCAGGCAATTCTCCTGCCTCAGCCTCCCGAGTAGCTGGGATTACAGGCACGCGCCACCACGCCCAGCTAATTTTTTGTACCTTTAGTAGAAACGGGGTTTCACCATGTTGACCAGGATGGTCTCGATCTCATGACCTCGTGATCCACCCGCCTCGGCGAATTCACTATTCTTATAATCACGTGGTGGTTTTGTGTGTTGCTCATTCCTCTGAGTTTTTCTGTCCTTAATTGTGTGACTTTAATGCCATCTAGTGGAAGGTGACAGAGTCTATTTCCTCAAGCAGCCTCATTTGATGAGGAAAAAATCCCATGTTTGTATTGAGTAATAGATGGCTCAAGTTCCATTCCTTCCCTATTAATGTTCAGAATTCATTGTCATCAGTAAAGATGTTTTTGATGAAATTTATTTTAAGGACATAGCCTTTAGTATCTTACGAGTGAGAAATTTCCTACGGGTAGGGTAGGTTTGTTTTATTCTAAAACTTTTCTCTTGCATTTTTGTATTTGTATTTAAGACTTTACATGCCAATTTTTATGATAAATCTACTGAATTTGTTTTAATATGATGCCAGCAAATACACAGGAACTTGAAATAGGACTATTCTTTTTAAGAGAAGGAGACCTGCTGTCATTAGACGTTTTTTATTTTGCCTTGATTTTTAAAAAATAATTAATGTGGCATGAATATAAAGCCTCACTGATCATGAAGCTAAGCTCATCCAGTTTCATGGCTTCATCAGGGAGCACCTGGAGTCAGGGGACCAGGTTCTGGGCAACAGAGTGAGACCCCGTTAAAAAAAGGAGAAAACTAAAGAGAACTGTCAAGAAATCTTAAACCTCGTTTAGTAGTTTGTCAGTACTAACACTCATAATACTCATATGACCATTTGAAACTATGCAGGTGTACTGTAAGATAACACAAGGCATAATTGCATTGATGTTATTAGAAACCAAGGTTTTTCAGCCTAAGAGAAACACGTAGAACATAAATGTAGCTTTTTTAAAGCCTTGTGTTTAATTTAAATAAGAAACATACCAACTTACAATTACACCATCTGTTGTGACCTGGAGTGGAGCTCCGCCCCAGCTTCATGTGCACATGATCAGACTGGATGAGAAAGTCTTTCACTTTTCATCTTGTGGCATCTTTCAATCCTTAGCTTCTGGTTTGTAAAGGAGGGTGAGACCTGCCCTTTACCACTGTAGCGTCCCAGCTATAGAAGAGTCTGAGTCCCAATCATACTTTGAAATATTTATGGTAATCGGTTCATTCACTTATGATGCTCTTGGCTGTTGGGGCCTTTCTACCCCTTCCTTGCTGCTACCCAGACATAACCCCGGCCACATCTTGTATTGACTAGACTTCAGAAAATTGTCTTATTTTTGAATGATTTTCATTTTATTGCTTTAATCAGTGCCTCCTGACTCTGCCACCTTGCTTTGAGTTTGGTGTTGAATTGAGCCAGTGTATGCAGAAGGGCCCAGGGGGTCAGGCTCCCAACTTCCTGCCAGAGATGCAGATGGAGATGACGGGACACACCTTAAGGAGGGCACCATTTCTCCAGCATTGGCACTTGCTCTGTTTAGGAGCCACAGAGAGAAAGCACAGCTCTCATGTCTGAAGGTTACTGACTCCAGAAATGAGGAAGGCCTGTGTGGTGTTCTCCCTCTTGCTGCTCTACAAATTGCTGATACCCGTTCCCCTGTCCTTGCTCAGAGATGAGCTAACAATGCTTGTGGCAAGGATCAAAAAAAGCATGAGAGCCCAAACGTTGTCCTAAGTGGCAGTGAAATGAGTGTTTCAGTGCAGGCTGTGGAGAGTCGGGTGGTCCTGGCTCTGAATCTATTTCTTTGCTCTGTGCCCTTTCCTTACAAGTGATAAGCCTCGTTAGCCCCGTGTGTGACGCATGTGTAATAATAGTCCCTGCTTCCTCCAGCCACAGGAGCACTAAATGAGTTCATACATGCTCAGCAGTTAGCATATTGCCTGACATCTAGATGGTGCTCAATACATTGTTATTAAAAGTTAACTGTTACGTGTTATGTATATGAAATGAATGATATATTCATATACTAGTTTTCATGTTAGTTACATGTTATAGACTATCATTGCATATAACTTAAAGAGTGTAATTTGATTGTTTATAACTCAAAGTACAAATGCTTGAGGGGTCGGATACCCCATTCTCCTTGACATGCTTATTTCACATTGCATGTCTGTATCAAAACATATTCTGTATTATTTATTATATGCTATATTATTTAATATGTTCCATTAGATTAAAATTTTAATTATATATTATAGTGTGACACTAATAGGTTGAGATTTATTTATTGGTTGGGTTTTCCGGTGTTCCTGACTAAAAGAAATCGTGCTCCCATTTCCACATAATGATTGCCTACAATTTGGTGTTTAAGCTTTCCCCATTCCCCACGTCATTTAAACAGGTCTGGTTCTTCTTCCTCTCGTTGCGTTTTCCAGAACTGGAGGATTTTTAGGGTTACCTCACTAGAATTTGATAGCCCATAGCATTTTTTAAAACTTTGGGTTCCTGCAATTTTGCCAATTTTTCTGTATAAAAGGTGGATATACTTTCAGAACAGATCAGTATTCCCAGCTGAACTCCTCCCACCTCCATGGATTTCATCTGAAGAGCCCCCATACCCACGTCAGCTCAAGCTGACCATTATTATCTATGATGACACAGAACTGATATAAAATGCACTGTGTCCAAAGGAGTTCCACTCTGAGGCTCTTTCGTATTTTTTTATTTAATTTTTGTGGGTACATAGCAGGTGTATATATTGATGAGGTACACGAGATATTTTGATACAGGCATGCAAAGTGAAATAAGCTCGTCATAGAGAATGGGGTATCCAACCCCTCAAGTATTTATCCTTTGAGCTACAAATAATTCAATTACACTCTTTAAGGTATTTTAAAATGTACAATTAAGTTATCATTGACTATAGTCACCCTGTTGTGCTATCAAATAGAAGGTCTTATTTTTTCCTTCTATGTTTTGATCCCCATTAACCATCTCCTCCTCCCCCACCTCCAGTCCCCACTACCCTTTGCAGCCTCTGGTAACCATCCTTCTACTCTGTATGTCCACGAGTTCAACGAGGCTCTTTCCCACGCCGAGCACTGCTTTCTTCCCTGCCAATGACTTGGCATTTGCTCTGTGTTTCCATCAGACTCTTGCAGGGATGGTGGGAAAGAAGTCGTTTTCTGTAATGTTTTAGACATATTCCTTTCATCTTTAATTACCTTTAGATAGCTACTAACAGAATGGCAGCTCTGGGGACATAAAGCCAAACACCCAGCATCTGTCTAGGTTTGTTACACATTGTGGAGAATTGCATTAAGAAAATAAAACTTTGCCGAGCGAAGTGGCTCACACCTGCAATCCCAGCACTTTTCTGGGAGGCCAAGGCGAGTAAATCACCTGAGGTTGGGAGTTTGAGACCAGCCTGGCCAACATAGTGAAAGCCCTTCTCTACTAAAAATACAAAAATTAACCAGGCGTGGTGGTGCTTGCCTGTAATCCCAGCTACTTGGGAAGCTGAGGCACAAGAATCACTTGAACCTGGGAGTCAGAAGTTGCAGTGAGCCAAGATTGTGCCACTGTACTCCAGCCTGGGTGACAGAGCAAGACTCCCTGTCAAAAAAAAAAAAAGAAAGAAAGAAAGAAAGAAAGGAGGAAGGGAGGGAGGGAGGGAAGGAGGGAAGGAGGGAGGGAGGGGGAGAGAGAGAGAGAGAGAGAGAAGGAAAGAAAGAAAAAGAAAGGAAGTAAGGAAGGAAAAGAAAGAAAGAAAGAAATGGAGGGAGGGAGGGAGGGAAGGAAGGAAGGAAAAGGAAAGCAGTCTAATTACAGTATGGTAATCACCTGTGTATCTCTTCGGCATGTGGAGTGAGTGGGCATTGGATACAAGGCTGACCACCACACCGGGCTGGTGGGTCTCACTTGCCCTTCTTAGTCTGTGAGGACCAGGTCTAGTAGCCATGGCCAGAGGCGTTCACATGGTGCAGTTATTCTGTTTCCTGAGACCGTTACCACCCTGGAGGCCCTAGAGAAACAACAGGAAGAGCTCTGACCAGGGAGCAGGCAGGCGGCCTTCAGGTTCCCGCTCTACCAGTTACCATCCAGGCGCCCCCGGGCATGACCCTTAAACTCGCTTTAGCCTCCATTTCTCTGAATGGTGAAATGTCATATCTCAGAAAGGCTTTATGAAGAATAAACAGAGATGAGTCAAAATACTTCGTGATGTGCTACACAAGGATATTGCGTTTTTTCTTCCACAGGAGACACTGAAGAAATATGTCCATCTCTTTAATGGAAATGATGTGCAATAGCCTTTTACAACAACTGAAAGTTTTTCAAGTTTACTCTACTTACACTTACTTTTTTTGAAATCCTCTTAAAATGAACTGAAAGAAAGAAAGAACTTAGTGTCACTTTCTCCTTTGATTTGGATGTGGTTATAAAGATCTTAGTGTCTACTTAGTGTCACTTTCTCCTTTGATTTGGATGTGGTTATAAAGATCAGGGCTGCATACCTTTTTAAATGGCAAGTATTCAAAACTGTGCCAGAGATACTATCTGTGGCACTCATTTATCCATCTGCTCTTCCAGGCCTTTGTATCTGCTCTTTTGTTCTGCTGGGATAGAAACCTACAGGAGCAGCCGGGGTTCCATTAGCTTCTCCAATGTGAGACTCTTGCATTAGACAGGAGAAGGTGGGAGCCCTTCTCCTCCTGGAGGTACCTCTGGTGAGGCAGGACCAGGGTTCCTGCCAGGGGCAGCAGCAGGGGACTGTGGGAAGCCGCAGGTCTGGCAGGAACACCTGTCGCAGTGGCAGGTGCGTGGGGTTCTTCCGGCAAAGGCGGCAGCCGGCAGAAGACAGCTCCCGGAGCCCTGCACAGGTTGGCAACAGGCTCGGACTCAGGTGAGCTCCAGCGTCAGCAGAAAGGCGGCAGCTCTGCAATCCTTGATATCACTGTAAAGTGACTACAAACTTTATTATGTACTATTTTGTATCTAGATCTTTCATTCAACAGTTTTGTTAAATTCTTCCATATTGTTACAAGTATTAATATATTTTTGTTTTTTGGGTTTTTTGTTATTTTTTTGCTGTCATCTATTCCATTTCGTGATTGTACCATGATTCAATCATCCATCTCCCCCGTTGGTGGATATTTCCAGTGTTTTGACTGTCAGATACAGCACTGCCAGGCATATCTTGTACAAATCTTTTGAGAAATATATGTATGGCTTTCAGGGACTAGAATTACCTAGTCATAGGGTAAGTTTATGTTCAGATTTATTATATATCGACAGTTTTCTGAAATGGTTGTACTAATAGATATACATGCCATGTGTAAGATTTCTATTATAAGAGTTGCTCTGATTCCTACCAACTCTTGATGCTGTCTAACTTTTCACCTTACTGATGCAGGACACTTTGGGTGGGTAGTAAATGCAGGGCTTTATCTTCAGGATTTTTAAAGGTCAGCGCCCATAAACTGTGTCTTGCCCTGAACCCTAGTAGTCAGATTGGCGGTGGGTTTGCTTTGCAGGATCCTGTCGCTGAATTTTTAAATCACCGACATTTTCTTCACTCAGAGCGCCTGTTTCTGAAACGAGAGCTTTATATAGCCTAACACAGCAATGTACGGTGCTCCAACACAGACCTGAAATCCAGGTTTGGGGGAAGATTTTTTCAGCATAAATGAAAGATGTGAACAAGGACCTGAGCAAAAGCAAAATAAAAGACTTGAAAATGTAGCCA
The DNA here is from genome assembly GCA_028533165.1 of Leontopithecus rosalia. Taxonomy (NCBI): domain Eukaryota; kingdom Metazoa; phylum Chordata; class Mammalia; order Primates; family Cebidae; genus Leontopithecus; species Leontopithecus rosalia. Next base: position 5,337,233 of record CM052660.1, read on the forward strand.
CAGACGTTCTTCGGCACATTCCTCACAGCTGCTTCCATTTTGACACAGAGAACAGAAAGTCCATGAGCACGTTTTTGCAAACTGCTGCCTGCCGTGGGGGGTAACCTGGTAGAGTGGCTAAAAGCGTAGGGTTTGTGTTTGGAATGATCCAGTCTGGAATCCTGCTCCACCATGACTTGTTACTAATCAAGTTACTTTGCCTTGCTAAGTTTTAACTTCCTTATGTGTTAAATTGGGGATTAGTCGACAGTCACTACCACGTGGCATTATAAACACCAAATATGATTGTTGGAAATAGGTGCTCGGTGCCACAAAGAAAAATTAGCACTGAGACAAAGGATTTTTCAGCAACACAGTTTTTGCTTCCTGGACTACAGGAAGGGTACTCCGGGTAGACATGGTGTCACAAGAGTACCCCTCCTTGACACTCTCATGGCAAGATGGCTAGTGAGAGCACCCTTCCTGCAGCCCAGGAAGTAAAAATTGCATTGCTGAAAGATCCTTTGTCTCAGTGCTAATTTTTCTTTGTGGCACTGAGCATCTATTTCCAACATCTATTCCCAACAATGATAATTCATGGAAAAGTGTTTAGCTCTAACTGGCACTCAGGAAGCCCTCAATATTTGTTAGCTATCACATTTTTCTTTGGGTGGTTATTAGGTATTATGACATCTTTTTAAATCGCTATAATAAACTTCAATACGTTAATTTTTCATTCTATAATTTTTTTGGTTTTTCTTTGTTATTAAAGCAATATGTACGTGATGCTGAACAGTTTAAAGTGAACCATCAGAATCTCCATCTTCCCTGTAACCAAACATTCCCTAGAGGTAACTCCCTTTAATTCTTTCTGTGATAGAAGGTCTGAACTTCCCTCTGTAACTATAAATGATATGCTTATACCATTTTCTTGGGTTTTTTTTTTTTATTCGTTTCTATTTTGATCAAAGCAGTACCAAGAGCTTAGAACATGAACTCCTTGCCTTTCCTGTGCACCTGCCCCGTGCTGTTCCACAGAGGTGACTACTTTCAAACTCGTTCAACTGATTTTAAAAATACTTACCTCCACATGTTATGACTTGATTCACTGCCTTTAGCTTTGTCTATTGGCTGCATTTAAGACGGATGAGATTCTGAATCATTTACCCCAACTCCAAAGCCATTCTTCTGGTGTAGCATCTTTATTTTTATTTAAATCCACCTTCAGGGTTTTTAACGATTTTAATCGTGTAAATATGATTCACTGCTGGCCATGCAGAGTGGTATGATTATATTTTCTTTTCTGTAAACGTTTATTTTTCCAAGTTGCCAAGTACCTCATGTTTTCAATTTATGTCCTTTTTCTTGTCATTTGCCTAAGACATTCTGTAGTCCTGTACTATTTGAAGATGTATTGATGACAATTCTTCACATAGTCTACTGTGTCAGAAGTTAACAAGCTCTCTTCCATTGTGTGTGTGTGTGTGTGTGTGTGTGTGTGTGTGTCTGGGAAACTGTCTTTCTTATCATTGCTTTCTTTAAGCCAGGCTGGCTGCTCTGAAGTTTTCTGGGGATTTTCCTCTGCCATTACCCAGGTAATTTGTTTTCTCCTCTTTCCTTATTGGATCTCCTGCTTTCCGGGTCTCTGACTTGTCTCATTCCTGGATTATTCACTTCTTTTAAAATAGAGCACTTGTTTCCCAAGAAAGGGAGGTGTGTGGTTTTGAGAATGTCATAAATGGAAAATTCTACCCTTACTTTGATTAGTAGTATGTTTGGGTTTATAGGTTTGAACTGTTTTTACTCAGAATTTTGAAGGTTTTTTTCTATTGCACTCCAGTTTCAAAAGAAGCTGAGAAGTCTAATGCTATTTTTAATTCTTGAATCTTGGGTTAAGATATATATATTTTTTCTCCTTGAACATTTTTAAGGTCTTCCTTGTGCTCTTGGTGTTCTAAAGATTCATGATTATAAAGCCTCTATTTCATTATTTTGAATACACAGAGGTCCTTTTCTTTCCAGAGACTCAGATTCTTTAAATATGGAAAGTAATCGTATTATCATTTTTAAAAAGTCATCTTATGCCATTCTTCCCTGCTTTCTCTTTCTGTGATGCCTTTTGGTCAGATATTGGACATCCTAGATTGATCCACTCTTCCGTTTTCCTTTCTGTCCCATTCTTTTTCTTAATTTATACTTTCTGGGAGAGTTCCTTGACTTTGCGTTCTAGTCCTTCTATTATTTTATTTTGTTTGTTTGTTTTCCCAGATATTTTTAACACTTAAAAAAATCAGCGTAAGCCTGGGCAACGTGGCGAAACTCCATCACTACAAAAAGCAAAAACAGAAAAAATTAGCCAGGCATGGTGGCATGTTCCTGTAGTACCAGTTATTGGGGAAGCTGAGGTGGGAGGATCATTTGAGCCCAGGCTGTTGAGGCTACAGTGAGCGGAGATCGTGCCACTGCACTCCAGCCTGGGTGACGGAGTGAGACCCTGTCTCAAACAACAACAACAACAACATAAATCAGTGTTCTTTCATATTTTCTGTTTGTTTATTTAAAAAAAATATTAGAGACAGGGTCTCACTATGCTGGCAAGTGAGATCAGCATAGTCTCAAACTCCTGGGCTCAAGGAATTCTCCTGCCTCAGCCTCCTAAGTACCTAGGAATACAGGTGTGAGTCCCCATGCCTGGTTTTCTGGTTTTTCTTTTTTTGTAGCTTCCTATTCTTGTTTCATGGCTGTAAAATTCTCTCTTACCTTTTTAATGATATTAACTATAATTATTTTGAAAAAAATTTTTGCATCCTATGTTGCTTCTGTTTTCTTTAAGTTCCTGTTTTACTTTTTACGTTGTAAGCATTTTGATCTTTATCTTTCATGGTGGAGCCTGTCATTAATGGCAAGCCTTGGCTGATCATTCATATTTAGGAGTTGGTTGGAAGCTGCATCAGTATGTGTGTGTTTAGTTGTTTGTGTATCTATGTATTTGTGTGTGTGTACACACATGTGGAAAGCAGGTCACCTTTTGAGTTGACCCCCAAATGTCAATTCAGAAAAAAAATATGAAGGCAAATTTTCTTTCTTTCTTTCTTTCTTTTTTTCTTTGATAGAGTCTTGTTCTGTTGCCCACACTGGAGTGCAGTGGCACAATCTCAGCTCACTGCAACTGTGGTCTCCCAGGTTCAAGTGACTCTCCTGCCTCACCCTCCCAAGTAGCTGGGGATTACAGGAGCCCACCACCATGCCCAGATGATTTTTCTATTTTTAGTAGATATGGTGTTTCACTGTGTTGGCCAAGCAGCTCTTGAACTCCTGACCTCAAGTGATCTGCCCACCTCTGCCTCCCAAAGTGCTGGGATTATGGGCATGAGTAGTTTTCAGAGAAGGATGTCTCATTTTTCTGCCTGGGTGTAGAGACTGCTTGTAATGCTATGGAGCCGGAGAAAGAAGAGGACTTGTACCTTACTGTTCATTTTGTAGACTTTTACTCAACGCTTCTGGCTTGAGTCAGGCATTTGTCCCACCTTCCTCTGTCTCTCGCACTCTTGAGTTTGAAACCCTCTGGTGATATTTTCTCTTTTATGGATATGAGATACTGATTTGAAAACATTGGTTGACAATGGAAACATGGGGACCCGACTGCTCTTTTATATGGATTTTCAAGCCATTCCTTTGACTTTAGACCCCCACCTCGTCCCCACTTTTCTTGATAATTGCTGTTTTCAATTCTTAAAGATGTTATTAGTGTCCTTCCAATGACATGCTGAACCTCAAATTTTCTAATGATCAGCAAATTGTATTAATTCTGTAAAATGACAAGTCCCTTAAGCATTTGGGGAGCCTATTCTCAGCATTTCCTGTAACCCCTGTGCCCACCTTAATCATCAGATCCTCTATCCCGGTGCATCTAAGCTTCAGACCCAAGGAGAAGACCACCAAAGCAATCACCAAAACCAGATCTCCTGACCTACTCTTGTGAAATGTGGACCTAAGTATTAGACACAGTCCTCTTTGGGGTGAGACTCAAAGACTATTTTACGAGGTAATAGAACAAATCATTTTGTGTGGAAACTAAAAAGTGTATGGAGTTGAGTGCATGTGTGTAACCTTCTGTGAGAGGGCAAGGTTATCCTCAGACACTTGAGTGTCACAGAGGAGGAAATGAGTAGAAAAGAATTCCTCTTGTACTTTGGGAGAAGGGTTCTTGACCTGGTTCTTCTGCAAGGCACAGCAGTGGAGTGGGTAGTGGACACGCTGCCTCCAGGACGCAGCCAACAGCACCTCCTGAGCTCTCAGTAGCCCAGTTGAAGACTTTTGGGGAATCGTTGCAGCATTTGTCCCTAATCAGGAGCCCCCTCGGCTGAGCTGGGCCATCCACAGGTAACTTAATCATCAAGACATCTTATCTGATGCTCCACAAGCCCCACAATTGGAAAGCTTGAAGACAGACACAGATGAATTGCTCACACAGAGAATCACACTTTTTAAATGAACTGCCATGCCACATGGCAGGACTTCTAAGCAATTAGTCTTTTAAACAGTCACTCTTTTAAATAATGACTCATTTTGAGCAAAATCAAGTCTCATACCAAGTCAAAGCACAATAAATACAAAAATTATTTCAAAAAGTTACATGTGGTCCAGAACCTGCCTTGAAGGAGTTATGGTTTTACCTTCCAAATACATTCCTTTAATACCAGGGGTTATCAAATTACTGATTACAAAGGACATTTGGGCAGGTTAGAATTAACCAGCCACTTTGAACCACAGCCATATTAGCTTCCAGTGTCGTGCGTGATTGTAATGTTGCCCATAGCTACAGCAGTCTGAACCTCCCAAACTCCTGAAGCTACTGCAGTCTGGACTTCCAGCCTCTGAAATAAGCATCAGTGATGCTTGAGTTGGTAACAGTGTTATTCCTAAAAGAGAAGATCAGGAGCTTAACCTTTGCTTAAGTAACGTGGATGTACCTCATTTTACTCTACAAAACTGCTGCTTTCTGGAAAAAGTCAATAGCCATATCATGTTTCCTATATGGCTACTGATTAAATGCTGTCAAAAACTGCACTGATCCTTTTGGTTCTGATGCTATCTGAGGCATCATTGAAAACCTGACATACATTGCCAGGTGTAGTGTAGCAGTGCAGGGCAGTTCAGCTGGGGCTCAGGGCAGTGTCCTGAAATAGCTCCCTGTACACACTGTCCTGAGCCTACAAGATTGGGTGGAGGATGGACTGATTCTCTTCCCTGCTCCGGCAATCTTGTAGGAAGTGTGCCAAAACAAAGTGATTTTTCCTTTCTTTTCTTTTTTTTTTTTTTTGACATGGAGTCTCTGTTGCCCAGGCTGGAATGCAGTGAGGAAATCTCGGCCCACTGCAGCCTCTGCCTCCTGAGTTCAAGTGATTCTTCTGCCTCAGCCACCCAAGTAGCTGGAATTACAGGTGTGTGCCAGCTCACCTGGCCAATATTTGTATTTTTAGTAGAGACAGGTTTTCACCTCTTACCATGTTGACCTGGCTAGTTTTGAACTCTTGACATAAAGTGATCTACCCGCCTTGGCCTCCCAAAGTGCTGGGATTACAGGCATGAGCCACCATGCCTGATCTGAAACAAAGTGATTTTTAAAGACCTTTTTATTTATTGAAGCAGTATTATTTCCACACACTGTATTTCAAAGAGGGAGCCATAACTATTGTATATTTCCCCTAAATAGCAAATTAATTTTTTTAATACAGTCAAAAAAAGATTAAAAAATATATCTCATAGTAATTTTCTGGTGGATAAATATATATGAAATTGCTGTGAAGAATAAGGTAATCATAAAGTACTGTAAAGGTTTAAAGACACGTTAAAATACATTTTTTCATAGGTTAGTCATATTGAATAAAAGGATTTTTAAAAACCATCTATAACACTTCTCAACCTAAGAAATTGTTGATTTTTTCTTTTGGACTGAAGCTATTGGAGGCAATTTGAATCAAGTTAGTAGAAATTTGCTCTTCTTTAAAATTGTGTTTTAAAAAGTGTCCTATTCACTTTGCTAAAGTGGAGTGGCATTTTATCATGGATTTATTTACATGTTGTAAATGTCTCTTTTGAAATTTCTTTTAAGAAACAAAATGTCCCAATCTGTTAATGCGTTTCAGTCTCCTTTCCCTAAAGGCTCAGAGAAAAATAGGAAGTAGCATATCTATATTAATGTGTACATACAAAATGAACAGTCAGCTCTAATTTTAGGCCTATCAACCTTGACAGCACCTTTTTAATCACTCGGATTTGAACAGATATGCAAATACAGGAATGAGGAGTAAAGAGCTCACAATTTAGAAGTCACATCAGTGCTAAAATTGCTTGAGAAGTGCATAGATTTGTAATTTGTTCATTATGCTCTGATTCTAGAAATCCATGGTTTTATTAAAAACAGAAAGCAGAAACCATCTAGAATGTGCCATTTCATATAAGCAGTATTCTTACTTGTAAATGTCACATCTGAGAAGCCACAGATGTGTCCTACACAGAGATGCCTAAACTTGCCTATGAATGGAGTGTCTGCTCCCCACACCCCAAGCACTGAGACAATGAAGGCTGGTGAGTCAATGAAACCTTCTAGCACCTTCCTCCGTTAATTCTTCATTGGATGAGGTGGGTCTTTTGGAAGCTCCATACAGAGTTTTTAATACATGAACTTCACCATTTCTTGACTCTCAGATCAGAGTTGGTCAAGCACTGTGTACCAGTTAAGTCATAATATAGGTTGACCTTTACACAAATGGAGGATGGGATGTAAGAGTCCAAAATCTATACCTTCCGGGAGCCAAATGAAAGTCAGTATTCTACAGTCACGTGTAACATTAACACAAAAATGACAGAATGTTTAGTCCGGTGAGCCCTATATGTTATTTTCTAGATGAAGCAGGACAGTGACTGGCTGGGCGCAGTCTCACGGTGTTTCATCAAACGCCTCTCTTTGAGCTCCTGATGCCGATTTGGGTGCTGCTGCAAATCATCCATCTTCCAAGCTAGTAAACCCTGTATGATCAATGCCTCTGCAAAGGATGGCCATAAAATTTTTCAGCGGTAACTGCAGAATTCTCATTTCACGAAACATTGTGAACTGATGCATTATGATCAATGTTTAATCAAAGACAAGAATAAAAATATACAGCAAAGGCATGTCATGGAGGGAGAGACACTGCTGAAATGCTGGTGCTCACCAGACACAAAGCAGGTCCAGCTGGGTGGCTAATGGTCCCGGCCATGTTCCTCCTGCGGCTTCTATGCAATGACTTCAGGCTTCACTGGACACATCCTCTGCCTCCCTCCCACCCCACTCCACCCAGCTGGCCCGCTTCCTATGAAAACTCCACATTAGCATTAATTTCTCTCTGCTGGAATTATCTGACAATCGAGCTTGAACTCACCAAGCAGGGAGACCTGAACCACCCACTGGAGAGCCAGCACAGCCCAGATGCTAAGTGTCTCCGAGACAGTGGCCCATGGAGGATGCTCTGCGTTGGCCCCAAGTTCCAGGCCAGAGTAGTGGCATTATTCCCTCTGCAACCTTGGAAGACAGAAGTTTAAGAGTGGGAAGGCAGCCACCCACTCTGGAAGGAGGTCCAGGACAGTTGATACCTCATTAGTGCTTGGCTTAGTCATAGAACAACCCTGGAGAGAACCGGAATGCGCCATTATTTACATGGCCCATAGAAGGGACACACTAGTCACTCGTTTGGTGTGGGTTCTTTTTCATGTTTTACGAATAATGCTGTAATGAGGGAAAAATGAAAACAATAGCAGGCCATGAAGCCCTCTGACTTAGGAGGGAATTCAGGAGGAAGGGAAGTCTCCCTTTAAAGGCCAAAACCTGAGAATATCCAGGCCACTGACCAATGCTGCCTATTTCAGAATTTCTCCCCATCTCTCCTGTGCTATATTTTTCTAAGCCCTGAATCCAGGCACCTGCTTCGCATTCTGTGCGGCTGTGATGGGTGTGTTCCTGTGGTATGAATCAGTTGTCTCCACTCACATTTTCCAACCTGAGCCAATGGTCGTTACAGGTTCTTGATGGAGTTATTTTGGCAGCCGAGAGGCTGACAAGTCATTGTTTCCACTGTCATCTAACACTGGCTTTCTCTTTTCTTCTTTTCTGCTTTCCCCTTCCCGAGTACTCCTGTACACACACAGGTGTACTCCTGACAGCGTCCTCTGGTGTGACATGTGCTTTTTAGCACACAATTCGATGGCTTCATCTAGTTCTTACTCAACAGGTAACTCCCTGCATCTTTGTATTTTATGTGGGTGAAAGACTGCCATTGTTCCCCAATACCTTTCCTAGGTGTTGTAGCCTTTTTGTAGAGAACAAACATTTTACAGAGAATTGCCTAAACCAGTATTTACGGAAGACTTGTGGTCCATCATTATAGAAAATGGCTAGAAGTAATCTCTATATATATTAATATTTCAAAGTTAAGGAGCTAATCATTTAAATTCCATTCTGGAGGTAAGTGTTTTTTTGTTTGTTTGCTTGCTTTTAAAGAAAGAAATGTATATTTAAGCATCATCTACCATTATCAAATGTTCTCTGGGCCTTTAAGTTGCATCTCAGGGGCATTGGCATGTTGATAAGTTTATGGTAAAGAGTATTTTTAAATGCCAGGTAATGTAGTTTTGATATTAATATTTACATTAATATCAAAATTTTAAAAATATATAAAGTACCATTTAAAATGCCATATTTGGTAAAACATAAAATATATACACATCAGTTTATAAGAACATATGTATCTAAACACATACCTATACATAGGCATAGATTTAAAAATACAGAAATGTATATGTACACAGTAGTTTTTTTTTTAATTATGTCTTTTGCTTGGCATTTCCATTTTTTATTTCATAAGGTCTCAGTCATCTATCCCTTTGCTGGAGTGGATTGGTTTCTTAGTGGGCTCCTAGGGGGTTAGTACATTTTATTTGCTAGTGTTGAAGTTCTGACTTATTTTTTCTTGAGGCTGGGTTTGAACGTAAATTTAAAATATGAAATAGCAATAGGAAAAATGGCTCACATCCTCTGCAGATTTCAATATGTACTTTCATTTATTTTGTTTGATCTCTGATTCTTTTAACTTACATGTTTTAACTCATCCTACCAATAATTAGATTTCATCTAAAAATAAAATTTCTGTGAATATTTATAGCTAATTGAGCAGTGTCTTTCCCAGAAGCCAAGTTATGCTCTCTAGTGTGAATGCTTTTGCATCTGAGTAAATGTCAGCAAACAAACATCTTGTGTTAAAATGAAATAAAGCCTCCTAAAAGCATACACTACTCAGTATTGTTTTTAAGTCTATAATCTTTCTAAAATGTTTTTTACTCTGTGCATCCGATTTCTAGTGTATTTTAGTTTGATTTAGAGGTTTGTGGAATCTTTGTGATATTTATTTACTTAGCAAATAAATGTATTATTATGAACTAAATTGATATTGTATTGATTGTAATGTTTTAAAAATTAATATTGTATTAGATTATTTTCAATTGAACTTTGATAATGATCGCTTACTATAATAACCAAAATATAGTCCATAGGTTTATTTTATAATATTAAAGCTATTTTTGCTATACTTAAAATATGAACTGGGGAAATGTCATTGAGGTTATTTACAGGGGAGGGCGACTGCCTGGGTACTCCAAAGCAGTGCTTTCTGTCCAAAAATGGCATCACCTCTTACTGGGCAGGTGGCTCTGAGGAATATCTTTAGCTTGTGATGTGAGAAGCATGGGGACAGCTGGGGCTGACAGATGCACATTGTCAGCACCAAGCTACACGTGCTGCCGCCCAGTCACTTTCATGTCTATGATTAAAATTAAGAAATGGAGAAAAATACCCACAGAAGTGAACTGTTCAAGTACAATACATTTAAAGCGATTACTCCTTGAGACTAGTGCTAATAGATATTAACATGTAGATGAAGCCCCAATAGTAAAGATAGGCTGGGTGCTGTGGCTCATGCCTATAATCCCATCCAGCACTTTGGGAGGCCAAGGTGGGCAGATTGCCTGAGGTCAGGAGTTCGACACCATCCTGGCCAACATAATGAAACCCCTTCTCTACTAAAAATACAAAAATTATCAAGGTGTGGTGGTGCACGCTTGTAATCCCAGCCATTTTGGAGGCTGAGGCAGGAGAATTACTTGAACCTGGGAGGCAGAGGTTGCTGTGAGCAGGGATCACACCACTGCACTCTAGCCTGGGCCACAGAGTGAGAATTTGTCTCAAAATAATAATGAAAATATTTGGTTCTGAAAAAGCAATGAACAGCCAGTGGAACAGAACAGCAAGTTACTAAAAATAATCAACTAAAAAGGTAATTTATAATATAATACAGATAACCTCTTCAAATAAATAAGAGAAAGAAGGATGATTTATGAAAATGCACAACAGTTATAGACTGGCCCTTCTTTCTTTCCAAAGGCCAGTCTAAGGGAGCATGAGGTAGGGGTGGGAAGAGAGAGCTGTTTACTTCTTACATCATAAGCAATTCTAGGCCAATGAGGAGTAAAGCAAAACAAAATAAAAATAAAATGAAATAAAGCCCTAAGAGATCAACAAGAAAAAAGTTACACATGAATTTATTTAAAATCTTGCAATATGGAAAGCCTTTTAAGCAAGACACTAAACTCAAAGCCAGAAAAGAAAATTGAAACATTTTATTACTTATACAAGTAACATTTTAGCATGGTAAAAAACATCTTAACTAAGGTCAAATGACAAATAACAAACTGTGAAGCAGTATTTGTGACCTATATGGCAAATAAAACTAATTTTCTTAATCTACAAAAAGCTCGTAAAATGAATAAAAGACAGACAAACAGCCTACTAGGAAATCAAGCAAAGTGACTAAACATGAATTTTATGGCAAAGTAAGTCTACTGACTAATTAACCTAAGAAAATCGTATGCATGGTTAAATAAATGCAAATAAATATAATGACATTCCATGTTTTTTTCCATCTAACTGGTTGTTAAGAATTTGACAGCACCCACTGCTAGCCTAAATGTGAAAATTTAAAACTGCAGCTACTGTTGATCAGAATAAAACTTAGGACAACAATTTTTATAGGGCTATATTCTAATATTTTAAAATAAAAAATTATCAACCAAGAGCTCTGCTTTCAGCAATGAGAAAGTCCCTTGTTTTAGACTTGAGAGTTACAGTTATATATAGTGACATAACAGGTACAAGCATAGCAGATACAGTATACATGCATAACCATTACAAAACATTTCTAAAACAACTATTTGAATACACTAGAAAGTGAGCAAAATAAGGCAGAAAGTGGAAAGGGTTGATCTCTGAGATAAAGGAAATGCACTGGGTGAGATTTGCCCTTCCTTTATGCAGACTTTTCCTTGAAGTTTTTGTGCTGTGGGGTAGCTGGAGATGAAGCAGGAATCCACAGACTTAATTGCTGTGAGTATTCAAAGGATGGAATTCAGGCTTGCCCCTGCGTCTGGAAGGTAACGGTGGGAGGAAGGAGGACATCCTGAGAAAGATGGAGCTGCAGAAGGAGGAGACCCAAAATCTGAATACGAACTTCACTCAGATTCTTAGTGAATAGCTGAAATACCCATGCCTAAGAAAGAGACCTGAGAGAAAGCAACAGATGGGAGATGAAAAAAAAATAATGGAGATTTTAGCGTCAGCCCACCCCAGGGACGTCAGAGTCTACAGTTTAATTCAGCCAAGTTTATTGAATGCTAGAAAAAATATCAACGATCTTCAAAGAAACAAGACGTAATCCGGAGTCTCTACAATTATCGTCCACTTATTTGTTCAGCATACAGTGAAAAGTTGCTAGACGTGGGAAGAAACAGGCCAACGTGACCCGTGGGGAAGAGGAAAGAAAGGCAATAGAAACTGACGCTCCTGAGTGACACAGATGTTGGATAACTTCCGGATTGACTTCCAAGATGACTTCTCTGGGTTGCAGTTATCCAACATCTGGGTCACCTTTTTGACTTTTATAAAAGTTTTAAGCAGTTAATATAAAAATGTTCAAGGACATAAAGAAAAAATGTAGCATTATTACTACATTGATAGAAATCTTGGGAGAGAGATGGAAACTTAAAAAAAAGACAAATTGATAGTTCTAGAACTGAAAACAATATCTGATATATATAATTCACAGGTTAGCATATTGGCACCAGCAAGAAACATTAAAAAGAGAATCACTAAACTTGAAGATAAATAAGGAAAATTATCCAGCTTAATTTTTAAACTGAGTTATTTGCCTTCTCATTGAGTTGTCAAAGTTCTTTATATATTTTTACATACTTAATGTCCTCCTAGAGAAAGACATATTAACTAGGTAATAAGGAAAAGTAATACTTTATAAATATTTTCCATCTATCTGAAAATATATGTGGCATTGTACACATGTATATCTTTACAAAAGAATAGAAACTTTTTTAAATTTTGAAGCTGGGGGTTACATTTTTTCTAAATGATTAAATGATTGTTTGGGAGTCTGGCAACAGTTGAGCTCTTGTCTTCCAGCTGTACCCACTCTGCTTTCTCTGCTTTGTGATGCTGGGGCTGGGACCCAACAAAACCCATGTCTGTTTTGCCAGCTGCTCCCTGTGGGAAATGGCCAACAGAGGGTGCTAGAGGGAGGATGCCAGGCAGAGAGATGGCGACAGGGCTGTTTTCTGTTCCCATCAGCATCAGTTTGTTCCAGGAGAAGCAGTTGATTCGTTTTCAGTTCTTCCATCAACGTCCCCAAAATCACCCTCACTGTGTCACCTCTAGGGTTACCCGCCCCACCAGCCAAGCAGCCCCTCCTGCTTAAAAATCTGGGTCCCAGTCCCATGGAGACCTTCCTCCAAGCTTCTAAGCTTTGATAATTCCACTTCCTTTTATTCTCCACGCTCTATACCTTCATGTTTACTTTTGTCTTTTCAGTTCTATAATACCTGGTTAATAATTCTTTATATTCAATTCCCTTGTTCAGATTACTAGAGTGCCGTCTGCAGGTCCAGTTCCTGGCTGGACCGTGAGTGCTAGGCATCTGGATCACAGGTGGAATTCTTCCATTTTCACTTCCACCCTCAGTGTACTTACCATTTTGATAAGCACCAAAGAGCGAGGCATCTTTTCACTTCTCTTGGTTTAGTCTACAATTGGCAAAGGAATAAAGCAATGTGGTGCCAGGGGTGAGGAATCAAATGCTCATCCCCGAGGGATTCTGTGGCTATCTCTGCCTTCACCAGGGTTTCAAATATGAGAATTCTCTCAATCCAGAACCCAGTTTTCAGGGGCTATTCTGAACCTGGTTAGAATTAAATCTCAGACTCACCAGGGCATTATCATGCTCTCTCTTCAATAGTTCCAGTAGGCTGGACAGAGGTTGAACTAAAATTATTTATTTATTTATTTATTTATTTATTTATTTATTTATTTATTTTGAGACGGAGTTTCGCTCTTGTTACCCAGGCTGGAGTGCAATGGCGCGATCTCGGCTCACCGCAACCTCCGCCTCCTGGGTTCAGGCAATTCTCCTACCTCAGCCTCCCGAATACCTGGGATTAACTAATTATTTCTGATTCTGCCCAGCCTCCTCTGTTACTCCCTCACCTCACCCCACCATTTGCTGTCCCACCTCTTTGAATTAGCTTTCATAAAGCACTGGGGAGAGAGGGAGAGAGAGAGAGAGAGAGAGAGAGAGAGAGAGTGTGTGCGTGTGTGTGCGTGTGTGTGTGTTTTGAGACAAGTTCTCACTCCCATGCCCAGGCTGGAGTGCAGTGGTGCCATCATGGCTCACTGTAACCTTGACTTCCCAGGTTCAGGTGATCCTCCCATTTCAGCCTCCCAAGGATCTTGGGCTACAAGCACGTAACACCATTCCTGGCTAATTTTTTGCAGTTTTTTGTAGGGTTTATTATTACTATTTTTTTGAGAGTTGGGGTTTCGCTGCATTGCCTAGGCTGGTCTCAAACTCCTGGGCTCAAGCAATCCTCCGGAATCAGCCTTCCAAAGTGCTGGGATTACAAGAGCGGGCCACCATGCCCGGCCCACTGGGGATCCTTTCAAACTGCGATTCTCATCACTTTGTTCTCCCCCTTCAGACTTTTAGGTTGTTTCTATTTAAACTTAAGACAAAACTACAGATTTATGCCATATCCAAAAGGCCCTAGCTGGTTGGCTCCTGGCCCTGCTGCTGCCCTGTCACCTGTCAGCCACTCTTGCTCCCCTCCCAAGCCCCAGATATGCTGCTGACCTTCCAGCTCCTTAAACTACACCAGGGCCTCCACCCGTGAAATGCATCAGCCTTATTTGTTCTGCCGCCAGGATTTACCTGCCCACTCCTACTCATTCTTCAGGTCTCAACTTAAAAGTCAGTCCTCAGAGCAGGCATTTGTTACCCTCACCTTCCGAAACAGTCCCTCTGTGATCCCCATATCACCTTGTCTTTCTGCTTGATAACCTGTATTGCAACTCGCAATGATGTATTTATTAGTGTGATAATTATTTGTGGAAGGTATCTGTCTCCTTCAGGTGACTATAAATGCCCCACCAGCACAGGGACCAGTTAAATTCTGCTCTTCACCATATTCCCAATACTCAGTGTGGACCCTGGTGTGTGTTTAGAGGCCTAGTAAGTATTCAGTGAATGAATGAATGAATGAAGGCATGAATGAATGAAGGCATGAATGAATGAAGGCATGAATGAATGAAGGCATGAATGAAGGCATGCATGAGGCAAATGTAGACTCCTTAGAAAAATCTACAAGAGGCCCCTCTGCCCAGGACTTCCGGGTTTTAAGAACTGACGAAGATTCAATGTCACAACAGTTTATTCTGAGTGTGGACAGAAGTGGACTTTGGGGCCTCGCTCTCCCCATTGATTCTACTCAGCCCTGTTCTCGAGGCTCTGGTCAGTTCCGTGGTTTCTGGAGTTGATTTCCCTGAGCAAGATGACGTCGTGGTTCATGCCACGGCCTTGACGTGCCCTTCCCGATGTTGCTAGCAATCAGTTTGTTTCCTGATTACTTTTATCCACCATGAATAATTATTAATGTTATTATTAGATCTAAAATGTGACGAATAAACATTCCTCTTAAAAGCCCTCTTACACGGTGTATGAAGAGCCTCAAGGTGTTGTTGACATTAGGTCGACAAGGCTTGGAGCTCTCCATGGACTGACTTTCGGGACCGGAGAGGGAGTAGGCTCTTTAAAGGCACTTTCTAAGGCCTTGCCTCTGCAAGGTGAACAGTGATAAGTTCTGACATCTAATTTTATATGAGTGCTCATCATGGGCTGATCGAGGGGCCAAGCAGTTTCTACATTAATACCTCATTTAATCTTTGTTTTAGCCCAACGCACATACGTGATGCTATTCTTGCCATTGTATAGGTGAGGAAGCAAGCTGAATGCAGCGACCACCGTTGCTCCAGGACTCTCAGAAAATAAGTGGCAGAGCTGGCCAGGGCACGCGGAGTCCAGAACCTCCCTCCCTAAGACAATTTTACATGTTGAATTTAAGAAAGAATTTTCTATTTCCTGAAGCTATGGAAACTCATTACAACAAAAATCCAGGCATGATTAGGAAGCCTCAGCAAGGTCATGGTTATGACTCTGTTAAGCACATTTCAGAGCGGGGCTGTGGGAAGCATCCAGACCACACCTGCATCTCCAGTAGCAAAGACCTCCTCAGTTTCCCACAGAGAGAATTCCACAAACAGGACCCTTACTGGGCTCAGTAGGTAAAGCAATCATGTTCATCTATTTTACTCCTCAAAAGTGGTTAAATTACATAGCATTAAAAGTGTAATTCTTCTTTTAGATTTTATGATCTACCCCATAGGAGACCAGAAAACCTCAATTAAAATAGGTCATGGCTTAGAAGGGAAGAAATGCAAAAAGCAAGTAATTATAAATTTCTCCTTAAAGATAAAATTTATTTATTTAAGGGAGCATGAAGATCGATGATGGTGCAATTAGTGAAATGCCTAGGAGCTAATTTTAATATCAGGGATTAATTATTTTCAAACTGTGAGGATGTTAGGGAAAAAAGAGAGTGAGGAATCTCAGGGCTCAATATGATGTTGAAGAAAACCCAGCCCAATGCGCTCCTGTTCATTTCCCACACACGCACCCATGCACTCTTTGCCACAGAGCTCTGCTGCCAAGAGGTGATTCTGATGTCTGTCAAGTAACAATGGGCTAAAAATGGCAGAACTGGAAAGACTGTCTGGGATTCGATTTTACTTAGCTCATGGCCTGTGTTCAATTCAACTTCCCCTTAAAGGGGAAGGATCCTGGATAGTTGTTCTTTTATGAGGTGACTGAAGTGTCAGGCTAGACTTTTATGCTGTTTTTGGAAGCATTTTTCTAGAAGCAACCATGTACTCCTTATCCTGAAAATCCAGCAGTTTGTTGAAAGCAGAATATAACAGAGACGGTGAATCCAGCAGATCCAAAGACGCGAAAGAAAAATAAATCATTTTTAGCCCAAATGTTACTGATAACCTTAGTAGGTAAAATTTATTCTGTGAGCCTTTTTTATTTGCAGGAAAGCCGCAAAGTAGTTTATATATTGTAGTTGAAGAAAAAGTTTGGTCTAATTTATTCCATAAATGGAAGTCAATATTTTAAAAACCATTTTCTGTACTTAAAAGCAATGGTCTTGCCTACCATTATTCAGAGGGATTCTTGGGTACAGACAGATAAATTTAGTGGGTTTTGGTTTATTTGTTTGCTTTTACTGTAGATTATAATGATCAGTCCTCTGAGTCCAAAACCAAATACATAAAAATTCCAAACTAGATATCCACTCTTCTCATTAGATTTTTTGGTGTGGAAAATAAATATGTTCTCATTTGAATCACATTTCATGTGATGCATTTTCTCACTTCGTTTTCAATTCTTGGTCAGAACTCTGTATCACAGAGTCATTTAAAACAGACTTGAGCTGGGCAATGACCAGATAAATTCATTTTGAAGAGAGAAGATGTATTCTGCTGTGCATTTTGGAATTATAACTTTTAGTCATATCTTTCCACATGCTGCATAACCAGTAACAAGCCACAAGATGGATTGTACTCTTGAGCATTTTTGAAGTGAAAAAAGTCAAGGACATTACTTCCTGGAAAATGTTTTTACATGAGGCAGAATCTATTTGTGTTGTTCCACGGAAACTTCATTCTCACTAGACCCTCTCCCACAAGAGGTGCAGAAGCTGTGTCTTCCACCGTCTTCCCACCTTCCCCGGTGCCTGGAATGAGCTCCAGGGCCGTGGTGGTGCTTAATAGCTCTGGATTAAGCACCGAAGCACTGGATACAGGACCTCACACAAGAGGAATTTCAGGCTCCGTCTCTCCTGGATTAAGCTGCCTCAGACCCAAGTGCAGCAAGTGAATTCCAAGAAAGAGAAGGAAGCTTAATTTTCAGGCCCACTGAATCTCTGGCCTCCTTCTAAGACCTGCCAGTCCTCAGTAGAGCTTTTTGACAGGTTAGGAGAATTTTTTTGTGCATATGGCAACCTCCTGTCTAGTGGATCGTGATGAGGTTTTGAGAGGGATCCTGCTTGTCTACTTGGGCAGTGTTCTGCCACTGACCACTCGGGCTAACTTTCAAGTAATTAAGATTTCAACAAATGCCAAACGTAGGAGGAAGAAGGAAAATTCCAATTTTCAAGCATATGAATTTTAACAGGATCGGTGTAGAGGGACAAGGGGAGCAGTGAGGCGGATTAACCCACAGAAGTTTGAAACTAGAAGGGCTTCAGAGGGTATCTACTGCTTTTGCCCCATTTCATGGGCAAGGAAATCCGGTTCCTGTGAAGAAGTAACTTCATGGTTATCTGTCATGTGTAACATGTCATTCTTTTTGATTGTACACCTGTCTTGTTCAACACTGAATGTTAAAGCTTGAACCGCCTACAAGTCATAGAGACTAAATGGGGATCTGGAGGCATGGCAACAGTGATCACAAACTTCACTGCTGAACCAAATCTGCTGCACTAAGGAGTAAATGAGCCAGGCATAAGGTCTCTTAATCTCAGTGTGGAAGAGACAATAGGGAGTGGTGAGGATTTGGTGAACTGGAGCACTCGTGTCCTATCCAAAGGGGACAGCTGCCACCCAGTGCCAGCCATCATTATCCTATAGGGAGGGCAGGCCCAGAGTGGCAGTTCTTTCTACTTTTCTGAGGAAGCCAGAAGTCATATATTTGTATGAAATTTCTTGCTCTTAAGATGTCAATAATTATAGTTGACTCTTTATATATATATATACACAGTCTCACTCTATTGCCCAGACTGGAGTGCAGTGGTGCAATCTTGGCTCACTGCAATCTCTGCCTCCTGGGTTCAAGCATTTCTCCTGCCTCAGCCTCCTGAGTAGCTGGGATTACAGGCATGTGCTACCATGAACAGCTTATTTTTGTATTTTTTAGTAGAGATAGGGTTTCGCCATGTTGGCCAGACTGGTCTTGAACTCCTGACCTCAAGTGAGTTGCCCACCTTGGCCTCCAAAAGTGCTGGGATTATAGGGGTAAGCCACCACGCCCAGCCTATAGTTGATTCTTAAACAGCGTGGGTCCACTCGTATTTGGATTTCCTTTTGCCTCTTGCCACCCCTGAGACACCAAGACCAACCCCTCTTCTCCCTCCTCCTCCTCAGCCTATGCAATGTGAAGACCACGGGGATGAAGAGTTTTATGATGATCCACTTCCACGGAATGAATAGTAAATATATTTTCTCTTCCTTATGATTTTCTTAATATTTCCTTTCTCTAACTTACTTTAAGAATACAGTATATGATACATATAACTTATGAAAATCTGTTAATTGTCTATGTTATTGATGAGGCTTCCAGTCAACAGTAAGCTATTAGTAGTTAAGCTTTTGGGGAGTCAAATGTAATAATGCAAAGTTTCAACTGTATGAGTAGGGGTAGGATGCAGTGTCCTGAATCCCTGTTATTCAAAAATCAATTGTGTTTTGAATTTAAAACGTGGTCCCCATTGTGAGGGTCAAACAAAACACCTCTGCAGGCTAAGTCAGCTTGTGAACTATAGTTGGAGACTTCAGGTTTACAGGGTGAGCTAGGCTTGCATTCCTGAAACCCTGTTTCCTCCAGGCCTGCCAGGCTGTGGACTGACCAACTCTTTAGGCACAGAGATCTTCATCTTAGCCCCCTGGCTACCATGGGTCACATCTTGACAGATGACTCATAGCCTCTTGCACTGAGAAGAAGCTTGCTCTGTGGTTCTTTCTTTAAGTCAAGGCTGTCCAAGCTATGCCACGGGCTCTAAGATAATGCCCCTGTCGTCTTGGCATGGCTTAGCCCAGAGAGGCTTCCATCCATCTATGCCCTTGGACAGGGCAGAATTAGAGCTCCCATCCTGGGCACAGAGCAGGGGTGCAAGAGGGGCTATTGCTAGGTGACCACGTGTTTCCTATGTCCCTGGGATCCTTATACTTTTAGATAAAAATGTTTCCATATTATGTTGAGAAAGAAATGTAGAATGCTACCCTGCTTCCAGGGAGAGAAGGAACATTTTGTCCTTTTTTAAATGGCTTTCAAATAATGAAATGCCATAGGGTTTCTTAAATTATAAAATATGTTCACACATTGTAGATTAACAATTATATTTCTACCCTCCAGACAAAAACAACAAAACGATAAATACGAAAATAGTCACATCCAGTTGTTATCAATGCATGAAACTCAGTTTTAAAAATTCTCGACTCTTCCTTGTTTTCTTCTTTTCCCTGTGTGTGTTTTTCCCTCTTCAGCTACTTCATGTTCTAGCAATTCCACCTTCCCAACTAGAACTGATGTTCAACGGACCTTGCAAGAGGATGTTTTCCTTATCCCTAACCCAAGAGCCCTCTTTAATGGATTAAGCCTTTGTTCACTTTTTCAAAGTGACTGAAAATATGTTGAGAGCCGTGGGCTTTAAATCCACACGTGCCATCATCAACCAGCCGTGAGACTGGGAGATTCCCTAAGCTTTCTGGGAGCCATTCTCTCTGTGTGAAATGGATGGGTAGAAACACGCTACAGTGCAAGCTGCTATGAGAATGTAGGCGGGGCGTATCACTGTGCAGGCAAAGAATTGGCTGCTACAGCCTCCACGGAATAGCGTCTGGAACACGTATTTGCTGATTATATAACTAAACTGGAAAAACAGTTCAATAGGTGAGTATTGAACAGATCGTCCAAAATAGGAAAGGTAGAATATTACATTCCGGGTTTTATTAACATAACTTTTAAACTAAATTACAGCCTCATTCCTCTAGTTGATTCCTCAGGCCATTTTATCCTCTTTGTGACTTTCTTATGGAGCCTGCTAACAAATTCTTTATACTTTTCCAATTTTTTTCTAAAACAATTTTACTTCATCTTTAAATGAAACTTCAAATAGACAAAAATTGCACTTACATACTACAATTTACAAGCAATTATTTTATTTGTCTCTGTTTACAAATATTTATTAATGTCTAAAACAACTTATGTAATCATTATAAGAATTTGTATTTTTACTTATTGAATCAATGTCTAGCAATAAAATACCTTTTAAGCTTTCTTTTCTCTTTCAGAA